>APFE031363868.1:164371-207350 GCA_000404065.3 Pinus taeda
TCACCACGTGATGTAGATGTAAAATTCATAAATATGCAATCTAAAATGATAAACAATCATTGTTTATTCTGCAATGAAAATGCTAGCTACTAAGGAAAGAAGATTACGATTCTTTCAAACAAAGAGCAAAGAGCACACACTAAATGCACTTTTCCTAAATCATTTTTCGTACATAGTCTAAATGCAAATGAAAATGCATGTATTTGTTTTTCGTTCCCTTAATGTGAGGAATACCAAAAAGGAAAACCAAGTATAGATCTGAAACCTTCACTCAAAGTGACATTTCGACAATTTCTTTTTTCAAAATAGAAAGGAAGACTGAACGAAATTTTTCAATTTCAAATAGAAAAAGCTTTCGACACTTCGAATAACAACAAATCAAATCATATACATGGCAAAAATTTCAATCGACTATCCAGGGAAGGGAGACTCCACGACACTTCTATTTTTGACACAAAACGGTAGCTACGACACTTTTTGCACCAAAACGACAGATTGATTCAAGCAACTTTTCGACAAAGGATTGTAAATGATGGACAAATACATGAAAAAATTTAATAATCCTAATCAATGGAGGCTGGTCTATATAAAGCAAGGGGGCTTCAACAATGAGATATTGTTCATAAGCAGCAAAACAATTAAACAGAGCTGAAAACAAGGACAAAAAACCCAAATTTCAGGGAGAGAAATAGGATTACTCAGTCATCGCACCCATGCTTCACAGAAACAGGGATGCATCTCACCTACTACACTCGGGAAGTGCAATGCATACTAGCTTCCAGTGATAGACAGTGCAATGGGCTAGGGAGCGCAACTGAGATGGGTTTTGGCTCAAATTTGCAGCTAATTTCAGTGAATTAAGCTGAGCTATGATGGACAGTAAAGAGAAAAGCATAGAGGTATCATCTTGGGAGGTTAACGAGCTACCAAAAGGGCATCTAGAATGCTTGTAAGTTAGATGTTCAGTTCATAAACTAAACCGGAGATTGACTGAAGCAGCATTCATCTACTTTGCAATTGTAGAGCAAGAGCAGTTCGAAGGCTATCTGGCTAACTTCAGGTTCCATCTATAGTTTATAAAACAAACAATCAACAACAAACAAAAAAACTATTCGATCCCCAGTGGAGTCACCATTTTGTTTACGGGGAAACTAGTTTCTTTTCGATCTGCTAGTCCCACTAAGATTGGCAGCTATCTTAGAAACAAACAATCAAAGCAATTTGCAATTTCCTCTATGAATGATACATAAGAGAGAAGCAAAGGGACCAACTTGGATCTCCCACTTGACTCCTTGCTTGATTTCTCTTCTCCTTGATAGAGCTTGCAACTCCTCTCCTACTTGTCCCGCTTAGAGAATGCTTGTAGAAACAAAGTAACAGAACACCATCAAAGCATCTTGATCTATTATATCACAAACAATGTAGAATCAGAAATACATTGAACATACAATTGCATTTACAAATAACAAGATTCACAAGTACACGATTGTATGGAGGAAAACTCAAAGAACATTATTAAAATAGAAGGGAGAATTACAACCTAGTTGTCTGATCCAGCATCAAAGCTCTCTTCACCTCATGAAAAGAAAAATCACCCAACAATACAATGCTCTTTCTCAAAGACAAACTATTAGCACTTCCCTACAAATTACAAAATTCCAGCCCTCTGATATCTTAGATGAGGGATCCATTTATAGATGTCTGCAACGGTGTGAGTCATCTCTGGGATTTTTATTAGTGTCATTCCACTTGTAGTTCTTGGTTCCACTTAGAGATTTCATTGATCTCTTACTCATCCCTGGGCAAATCCAGAGAGGCAAGTGTCATAGGAGAAGTTTCTAGAAGATTCCATGAGCATCCACTTAGCAAACTATCTCAGACATTTGTCCATTCTTGCTCATCGCACCCCACAGAAGGCCTCTTCAGTATGCATCACACCTAGCTAGTGTAGGAGTCAGTATGCATCGCACCCTCATAGTGGAACAGTCAGTATGGTCCAGTTTTGGCCAGTTCTGAGTGGTTTTTTAGGTGGAACTTTTGGGGAATGATGTAATCAATTGACCATGATCCTTTAGGGTATGAAACAACACTTTTAGGAGTTAAATAGCCCTTGTTTTATTGACATATAAGATTTGGGTTGCAATGCCGAAATATGTCTATAACACCTAGTGTTCAATGTGGACCACCTTCGACCATACTTTCCACCATTACTAGACACATCCAACATTGGAGAACAACTCACACCCATAGAGTTAATTCCAGATTGTATGGAACAAGCTGCAATTAATTGGATCATGGACACACAGATCAAGCACAATCACCAACATAATATCCAACTATATTGAGTTGTCAAAGCAGGCCAACTCCTTCACCAGGACAAGTGGCTCACCAGGGACCAAGTTCAGTAGAAGTTTCCTCATCTCATTGAGGAACTCAATGCAATGGGGACCATTACTTCCTAAGGGGAGAGGAATGATCAAGGTGGATATTGGTGGCCACCCGCAAATTCCACTTGGACCCCCACTATTGCTTCTTTCAGTTTTTCAGTTTCCTTAATTGTAGCAGAGTTTACTATTTTTAGCAGTTTTTCGGGTCCTAAACTTTCGGAGCCATTTTGAGGCCCTAAACGACGTTTTTTTGGAAATCTACTGCCAGCGATTTGTTGTCTAAAATTCTATTTTCCTTCGTATTCCTCGGAGAGATCTTTCCAACAGGTTGTCATGCGCGTCAAACGGAGATAATATGACCAAGTGGCGACCCCGGGAAGTTGGCTGTCCAACTGACCCCAACGAGGCCTGTAAACTCTTGGTGTTACATCTCCTCAGGTTAGGGTTTTGGTTGTTTAGGGTTTGTTCTTATTGTTCAATAATAAAAAGGCCCTTGAGCCTCATTCTAAGGCAGTTCAGAGGCATGTAGCCGCCACATCTCTTCTCAGAAATAAGCTACCATAGCCCTAACTGGTTTATTTCGATTTCTGTTTTTATGCATATTTCAGTATTTTACATTAATGAAATGAAGTATTATTTCCATTGCATCTCTGTGTTTATTGTTATCTCTGTAATTTGTTGCATTCATGTTTAAATCCGGATCAGAAAAGGATCAAACTTTTACAAAGTTTTGTGAGTTTAAAGAATTGGTGGAGAAAGAGTCAGGCAAGAAGATTAATGCTCTATGGAGTGATAATGATGGTGAGTATGTATCAAACAAGTTTAAGAAATTTTGTGTAGCAGAAGGGATTAAATGAGAGTTGACGTCACCCCATAACCCTCAACAGAATGGGGTGGCCAAGAGGAAGAACAGAAGCATAGTAGGGGCAACGAGGGAAATGTTGCATGATCATGGCCTACCACTACACTTGTGGGTTGAGGCATGTAGCAAAACGATTTATGTTCAAAATCGTAGTCCACATTGGATACTTGAGATGAAGACACCAGAGGAGGGTTATTCTGGCAAGAGGCCAGATGTTGGTCGCTTCAGGATTTTTGGGTGATCGGTATATTTCTATGTGACTAAAGATGAATGGAAGAAGCTTGAGCTGACAACAACGTTGGTGATATTTGTGGGGTACACTAATACACCTCACAACTATTGGGTGTACATGCTAACCAACATGATGACAATGGTTCACAAGGATGTCAGATTCGATGAGGAGAAGGCCATGCAAGTTTCCCTTTAGAGGGAGCTTGAGCTACATGCGAATGAGGAGATTTTAGCTCCTAAGGTTGAGGAACCTTAGATTGATATGGAGCAATCACATGCAAAGGATCTGGGAGTGGAGACATCCAATTAGGAAGAGTCTTCGAGAGAGGGAAGAAAGCATACCAGAGAGGCTAACAGATTGTTGGATGATGCACAGGAGAATGTGGGAGCACCCACTTCTCAACGTAGGCAAAGGAGGTCACTTGAGAGGTACACTAGATACATGGCTCTTATGGGCGAATATGCTGGGATACAGCCATCTTCCTTTAAGGAAGTAGTACAGTAGCCGGTTTGGGTTAATGTCATGGTGGAGGAGTATGACTCCATAGTTCGTAACAGTATTTGGGATGTGGTCCCGAGACTAGAGGAAAAGTTAGTGGAGAGCTCCCGTTGGATTTAGATGGCAGTGTGGAGAATCATAAGGCTAGATTTGTGGCCCATGGCTTTTCATACGTAGAGGGGATTGACTATGATGAGACCTTTTCTCTTGTTGCAAGATACTCATCAATGAGATATATCTTGGCACTGTCAGTGCAGATGGGTTGGAAGATACAACAAATCGATGTGAAGACAAACGTTCTTAATGGCATGATTGAGGAAGAGGTGTACATAGGGTAGCCTGAAGGTTTTGAAACCTTTGACGATGAGTCACATGTGTGCCAGCTTAAGAGAGCATTGTATGGGATGAAACAAGCACCTAATGCTTGGTACACCAGGATAGATAGCTACTTCATTGGGTTGGGCTTCATAAAGAGTGAAGCAGATGCGAACTTGTACCACATAGTGGTGGAAGGTAACTTGTTGATCATTGTACTTTATGTTGATGATCTCATACTAACAGGTGATGATCAGCGGATTAAATCTTGGAAGGAGGACCTTGCAAGAGAGTTTGAGATGAAAGACATGGGGATCATGCATTACATTCTTTGCATGGAGGTATGATAGGAAGATGGGGAGTTTTTTGTGTCTCAGGGCAAGTATTCCAATGCGATACTCAGGAGATTCGACACGGAAATTAGCAAACCCATGGAGACTCCTATAGCGGGTAACTGGAGGAAGGAGGATGCTACTTCAGGGGTAGTGGAAGCTATTGTTTATAGGCAGCTTGTGGGTTCACTCATGTACTTGGTGAACACATGACCAGATATGTGCTATGCATTTAACTAGCTTAGTCAAGAGATGGTTAGGCCTACCAAACTGTATTGGAAGGTGGAAAAGTATGTGTTGAGATAGCTCAGGGGAACTTCTCAGTATGGATTATGGTATAGATAGATAGAGGGAGTGAAACCTCAAGGCTTCACCAATGTAGATTGGGAAGCGAGTCCATCCAACAGGAAAAGCACATAAGGAGTTAGGTAGCATGTGAGGCCATTTGGATGAGGAAGATCCTGGTTAGTTTGTTTGGTCAGTAGATGGATCCAACTATGATCTATTGTGATAATCAGAGTTGTATCAAACTCTCTAAAAGTCCAGTTTGTCATGATCTGTCCAAGCATATTGATATCTGATATCATCATCTCAGAGATTGTGTATTGAGGCAAGTTATGTTATTAGATTACATTCCCACAGAGGAGAAAGATGTTGACATTTTGACAAAGGCATTGTCAAGATGTAAATTCGAGTTTCATAGAGATAGGATCGGGGTAGCTGATAATCCCTTTCTTTTTGAGAGGGAGTGTTGAGAAATGAGAACAAGAAATTCTAGTTTCATTTGTCCTTAAATTAAAATGAGAACTAAAATCGAATTCTATTCTCATAGCAACTTGTAAATAAATAATTAACTTTAATTAGCTTAATTATCTTAGGAATTTCTAGTTGGAAGTCTTTCTGTAGTCATGTATATGTTATCCCTAAGTTTTAGGGGTCTAGTATGAGTTTAAATTGAGTTGGAAATTATATCACTCATTTTACTGAGTTGAGTTCAGTTAAATTAGTTCCAAACTATTTGTGAAAATAATAGAGGACTAACAGTCAGTCAGTGCACTAATGCATCCACTAGTGCTACTCCAATTAACTGAAGGTTTCCTCATGAGAAACTCATCCATTTCAGTTCAGAGAAAGACCCAGTTGAGACTAGAGTGCAAGGACAATGTAGTATTAGTTGTATGATTTACTGAGTTGTATAGATCATGCATGCAATCAAGAACTAGACCTAGTTTGGATTGCACGGTTTTGGATGCACTGGATTCCCATTAATATGGGTTATTCAAGCATAGGAATTGCGCAAGGAGATAGGGGTTTGGAGAGCTGTAGAACTGGATAAGTGTTTGCCAAGATCTAGCTTGTGCACTGAGAGAGTTGAACATACTTGCGTGGAATTTTTCGAGTGAGAACAAGATTTGTATCTTCGCTCATATTTCTGATATATGCAATACAGATAGTTGGGTTTTCAGCAGTGGCTTTCCCCAGATAAATCTTGTGTCATGTTCCATTGATTTATCTTCTTCTTATTCTTATTGTTTTCATCAATCTATTGGCTTTCGTTGGTTGAAAGTAGAAGTAGATTCTTCTCTCGTGCTTTAGTAAATTGATGAGCTTGTGAATCTACAAGATTTTCTTCAATCCTTTGCACAAGTCAGCATCATTTCCTGCCATTGTTTTCAGCAAAAAACTTTGATATCAAGATTCCATAAAGTATTAATCAACCAATAATCAATATTTGATAGTGATTCTTCAACATCTATTCATGGGCCTACATGGAATGTAAATAAAAAATCGCAACATGCTTCTTTTAACAAGACTTCTCATGCATTAATTATAAGCAAATAATTATCAAAGCATGTCTAAATAAATATCACATTACTATGATCCTTCTTACACAAGAACATGTTCTTTTCCAATGGAAAACCATTGTAACTATCCATTTTCATTTAAAGGATACTAGCATCTTAGCTTTGATTTCAATGCATGTAATTATATAGAACTTATTCAAATAAAGCTTGCCCTAAGCTTTTTCTTTGTGCATGTAACTAAGTAATCTTTCCAATATAATATAATATATTATTTATTATTATCATTATTATTATTATTATTATTATTATGACACATGAAAATGCAAGTCCCCTTCTAAGGGAAATCTAGCATAATACATTCTATTATCGTGCATGTAAATGCATGTCCCTTTTCCAAAAGCATATTTCCCGAGATAAAGCTATATACAAAGTCTATTGTACACACACATGCATGCTCTGTTCTAAAAGAATTTTAATGTGTTAGTGATTGTTTCTTGCATGCATATATATGTGTTTTTCAAAATGAAAGCTAATTCATTTATTGCATGCAATTACTTGTTTCTCTTCCAAGGTCTAAAATAATAATTTTTCTTTTCTGCACGCAAATTCACATTCCTCTTCAAAATTTCTAACACAATAATTATATTATTTCCATGCATATTTCTTTTCAAAGAATCCAACATCATAGGTGTACTTTTAATGGATGCAAAGATCATATATCGTTTCAAGAGCTCAAATAAAACATTTCTATTTTTTGTGCAAACAAATAACATATTTCTTTTCAAGAAATATCAAACATAGTATATATATTGTGTGCATGTAAATAAACTTATTTCCTCTCAAAAAATATCAAACTTAAGAGTTCTATTTTGTGCATATTTCTCATCTAGAAAATCTAATAAAATAAGAACATATTCATATTTTAAGAGTATAATGGTTCTCTTTAGGAATCTAATGCATAGGAATCATGTGAATAACTTCAAATAAATTAATAGTCTAACTTTCCACACATAATTCTTGAATTTTTTTTTAATAAAACAACTCAGATTCTTTATATTTTCTAAAGAAACGTTCACATGCATTCTTATTAAAAATAGGATGACTTCTTAAATGCAAAAGAATTATTCCTTGCATGCAAACATGTATCATTTTTCGCAAGAATTCAAATGCCTAACAACTAGTTTTCTTTTATGCAAATATATACATATTCCTTTCCAATAAATTATTTTTAGTAACTAATAAAAATAGAAATGCTAACATAATAAATGTTAATTTTATGCATGTAGCTATATATATATAACTTTCCTTCCAAGAAATCTATCATAATGGATTCTTCTTTTCATGCAAGAACAACAAATTTCCTGAGTCCCTTCAGGACAACAACATGGGTAACCTATGCTTTCTATGCACACAGATTCATGGGTTGTTTTCCAGAAATTAATCGAATTAATTTCCTTTCGTTTACAACCCATAAAAAATTATGAAGAGTTACCTGGTTAATTTATCTTATTTTTTTTCTCAAAATAATATGTAAATCGTTTTTTCAAAGATTACTCTTGTTATCTTATCCCTTTTTTTCAAGTTAATATGCAAATATTTCCAAAGATTTATCACAATCTTCCAAGAAATCATGCGTTATTTTTAAGAAAATAAGATAAATCATCTTTGTCTCTTGCGCAAGAATCTGTAGAAGTTTCACAAAGAGGAAAATGCACATACCTCAAGGTATAACCCCTTCTCAATCTTTAATCACTCAATGAGACATGGAAGCAATCATATAGTCTACTTTTGGAGTCTGGGTGAGATGACACTCATCGTATGATTCTTTTGTATGCTCATTGGAATATCTTTCACCTCTATAAAAATTCCATACTAAGAGATTTCTACTTGTGTATGCGAGTTCCCACACATTATCAACACCAAACTATGTAGCAACAACCAAAAAAGGAACGTATTAAGGATTCATGTCATCACTGCTATGTTTCTCGCATTTTCTTTTTAGGCTGCATAGCATTGATGTCTCATATTTTGAACACATCTCCTCAACTTCCATTACAATGGTCACTCCCCCAATCTCTAACGTCTTGTTTCAGTGAGCCCTTCCTGAGATGAAGTTCGTTACCTTGTAACAAAATTTCCGTAAACTAAATGCATTACCAACTGGTCAATTCTTAGCTTAATTTTTATTATTTATTAGATTATATTAATTTATAAATAGTATGGTGTCCATACCTATTATTTTACTCCAATGTCATATGGTGGTTTGAGGAGTGTTACATTCTCATATAATTTCACATCACATACAACAACAAATAGGGAGACTGAGTATACAGGCAACCTCCCAAGATGAAAAGAAACAAAAAGTACAAAGACCCTCCTAGTCAATACTGAATATTTCAACATACTAGCCGTTTTCAAAGTGAGATAAACACCATGTTTCCCCACAAATCAAACACCAGAGTAGTGATAAAAAAACACACAATTAACCATAAATACGAGCACAATCATAGGAGAGGAACATATAGTAAAATCTTCTCATAGCACCCAAAAATGGAAAACTTGCTTGCCATAAGCTCTGTGAATGGGTGGTCATTAAGACATTCATATAACCAATGAGACCAATACCACAATGACCACCAAAGATATCAAAATCAATGTTGAAACTGACATAACGACTTTCATGAATAACATGAACATGAGAGTGTAAGTAGTAAGTCATGGGCATACATAATAATGAAAAATTTAAGTGCCTCAATCCTGCAAACAATTCAATGAGATAGTCCCACACCCGACATCTATGACTAACCATAACATAACAACACTAGAGATAGATGACCAAAATCAAAGAAAAAAATAAGACCAATGAAAGCTAGTCCTAATAAGATGATATGATCATCAAATCCTGTGCATTGTCCATCAAAGGGTCAGTGAGATTGATAAGCGTGTTAGTGATATTAGTAGGTTTTCACCCAATCGTCACACTAGAGGACCAAGCCCCAACAAATTATCGAATTCCTCGCAACATAGATTCCTACAACAAGAAAGTCCCTTATACCTAACCAAACAGAAAGACTGATGAAGACTAAGGGAAAGGGAACAATCATTACTTTGACCAAGAACAAGGGAGAATCCAACACTTAAAAGACTCAACAAAACTAACTAGGAAAAATCAGACACTATCAGGTATAACCTCCACTTCCTAGAGCCGAAGGATAATAGTAGCAAGATATAAGTGCAACCAAAGGAAACAACCTGAAACAAAGATAACATAATTGGAAAAAATCTGACCCATGCAACAAGCACCCATAAAATAGCAAAAACATTGTTATACAATTCAGAACCACAAAAGAGTAGAGAAGTACCTCCAAACCTGCTACTAAAGGTCTGGACATGATTCAAAATACAGACCCATACTCTGCAACCACCCAACGATAACCAACATACAACTATAACTCCAAATGAATAAAAAATTAAGACTCTAAATCCATAGAATGAGAAACACCACACTCCAATCATAGAAAAATTCAGAGGTAGGAGGCAGACGATAATTCCCCTCCTCCAATCTCCCACTTCATGTAATTTGGTCACCCCAACACCATTAAACTGCTTTTAAAACAACAAGACTGACATTGTATAAACCTAAAACCCTCAGCCGACGACTGCCACGCCTCCCCTAAATGGAAACATCTATTACCCATTTCACACATTTTCCAACAAGCCCTCTCCTCCTGCACAAACACCCCCATCGGGGAAGGTGTTGTCTTTATAAATGAAAGGCTTTTCTATTAGTTAAAATTTAATAATATGAACTTAAGAGTGAAAAGCATACATCATTTTTATTAATGACAATATTGAAATGTTTTTTTAATTTTATATATTAAAATAATAATTTTTATTTTAATTGTTAAAAAATTTGTGAATTTTAATCAATTTATAGCTTCTTAATTTTAACAAATTTTCAATTTATTTTTTACATTTATTTAGAAAATTTGAAAAACATTACATTAACTTTTATTATATAAGTGGTTATTTAATAATTATAAACAAAAATTGAAGTAAAACTATTAGATTTGATTTCTTTACAAAAGTCACAAACTTCAAGAAGATAACAAACTCAACCTAAAAATTTAGAAGATTATATTTAATCTTTATAAATAAAAAATATTTCCTATACATTATACTTTGTTGTGTCATACAAAGTGATTTTTTTTGGGAAAAATAATTCAATTGGAATATGACTCTATAATAACAAATTCTCAAATTAAAATATTACAAATGCAAAGTATTTATTAGCATTATTGTGTTTATGCCCTCTTTCCTGTGATTTTATGAGTAAAGTGATTCGTGAAGTGTCACTTTGATGATATAAATATTCATGATAAATATTTATTATATATTTGTTTGATGATGAATATTTATGACATATTATTATATAATGATCATAGGGGAATTTTGAGGTTTAAAATAAGTCTTTTAAGAAAATTGTACAGCCGAAATAAATTTATAAGAACCAATAGGATTCAAAATGATGATGTCAACCATAGGGGATGATTCACCATTTTTGCAGTAAAAAAGTAAAAAGATTAAAAAATAATAAAATTGTTTTTTCCAATCGTATTTTCAACTTATCTCCTTAAAGTTTTACTCAAATTTCAAGCAGGAGTACTCGTTGGAGGAAAAATTTAATTCCTCATCCAAGGAGTACCCATGTTGCATACTTTCGATGGACCCTGCTACACGAAAAATGATAAATACATGAAAACACGTGATTGCAATCACGATTTTTGTGCATTTCCCATTTTTCTTGTAGTATGGTCCATCTAAAGTATGGAACATGGGTACTCCTTGGATGAGGAATCAAATTATGCATCCAACGAGTGTTTCTGCTCAAAATGTGAGTAAACCCATAGGGAGTTAAGTTGAAAATATGAGTTGAAAAAATAGTTTTTTCTTTTTTCCATCTAAAATTTGATGATGTAATCTAATATTATTTTATTATTTCCACTATTATTTTATAATTTCCTTAGGAGGCCCATTTTATACCTCAAAATTCCCCTTGTGGTAGTTATGTATGTTGGATCATTATAAGTAAGTGATGCAGTTGAAGAAAGAAATGTATATAACAGGGGTGGTGTAGTGTTTTTTTTGTTAACTGCACTAGAAATTCATATCATTAATAAGGTGAAATTACATATAGATGAGTTTCAGATTCTTAAAGAACCTGGAATTACATACAACAACAAATAGAGAGATTAAGTAGACATGAAATTCCCCAATACGACAAGAAACAGAAAGTACAGAGACCCTCCTAATCAACACCAAATATTTCAACAAACTAGCCATTGTCAAAGTGACATAAATGTCAGGTTTCCCCAAAAATTACGCACCAAATAATAATGATCCAAAAATACACAAATAACCAGAAATATGAGGAAACCCGTAGGAGAATAACACACAGGAAGATCTGCTCATAGCACCATATTGTAGTAGCTACAACCACCCTCCAAAATTTTTCTTATGCTTCGATTTTGGAATCTTCTCCCAACTTAGTAACATAGCAATTTTGGGCTTCCCTATAGAAACTGTGTAATCCTTGAAGGTAGTCAGCTTTGATAATTGGAATTGTGCAGTTCAGATGGACACTCACCCTTAAGCTCAGAAACCGTGCAGTCATGGAAGGCAGCCAGCCTTGATGATTGGAATTGCACAAATCAGACTGGAAGTTAGCCTTGAGCTCAGAAACTACGTAGGCATGGAAATAATCCCCAAAACTTAGCCCAGAAATTGCATAGCCCTCACTTGTAGGTTTTAACTCCATACAGAAATTACCTGCATATGAATTCTTAAAACATAAAATAAACAGTGGAGAGATCATAAAACATAAAAAGATATAGAAAGATATTTTCCCCTGGATCCCAAAACCGAGACTACCAGATTGATTTTTCATTATATTTTTCAATGTTACAATACATATATATACATTCTAAATAATCCATAGACCCCAATTCATTAACCCTGGATTAGAATATAATTGTAGTTCCCTTGATTGAATCTACAAAAATACCATGGATAGAAAACCATCATGCCCAAAACCATGCACAAAACCATAGGTAGGTTTTCCCACCTAATATAGGGTCCAAAAACAAAATTCCCTTGGGTGCTTCCCCGAACCCCGTAGAGGGAGGTTACCACCCCCTTCAAAGTCCCTGGCAGGAGGGGCTGCCACCACCCCTGTGACGCCCCTTCTGCACCTGGTGCAACGAATAGGGGGGGACTATCACCCCCCCGCACGTGCGACTAGTCGTGGAAAGAATATAATGCACACCCAACATTCTCCCACGTTTTTTTCTTTCCATAAGGGGCCATAGGAGAGCTTCGTAATTGGTCCAGCCCTGGAATGCCCATTGCTTCTCTACACCAAGAGAACTTCTCATTGCTCACATACTTTGTCAATGCATTTGCATTATTCTTTAAAGTGTCCAACTTTACTAGCAACACCTTTTTGTCCTCAACCATATCCCTTACAAAGCGATACTAAACATCAATGTGGTTTGTCTTTGAATGATAAGAAGGGTTCTTTTCCAAGAAAATTTCACTCTAGTTAGTAAAATATTTCCTTATAGCTCGTTATACTAATCCCATACTTGAACACAATATTTGCAACCAAACTACTTCCTTGCTTGCATGAGTGCCTGCCATGTATTCTGCCTCTATAGTTGAAACTGCCACTATAGACTGTCTCTTACTCATCCAAATGACTATACCTCCAAATAGGTTAAACACATACCCACTTGTAGATCTTATCTGATCCAAATCTCCAAACTAGTCTGCATCAACAAAGCCACAGATGTCAAAACTCTGTCAAATCCTGATCTTCCTTGGTAGCAAAGACCATAATCACTAGTGTCATGCAAATACCTGAAAACCAAGTTCACTGTTGTCCAATGCTCATTCTCTGGTTTTGACATAAACCTACTCAATACTCCCACTTCATGTGTAATGTTTAGTCTAGTATATACCATCGCATACATCAGGCTACAAACTACACTTGTGTATGGAACACAAGGCATGTCCTCTTCCTCTTCTTGTGTCTTGGGACAGTGTTCAACAAATAACTTTACACCAACAGCAAAATAAACCTTCACTGGTTTACTATCCTGCATATTAAACCTCTACAATATTGTCTTGACATACTTCCTCTAGTTTAACTATAGCTTCCATTTTGCTCAATCTCATTTAATTTCCATGCCCAAAATATAGTTTGCAGCACCAAGATCATTCATGTTAAATTTGGAGGACAATTGGGTCTTCAATTCTTGGATAATTTCTTTGTTATTTCCAATAAAAAACATATCATCCACATACAAGACCAAATAAATAACATGGTCACCAATTAATTTAAAATACACATAGTAATCTGCTTTGCTTATGGTAAAGCCAAGTCCCCGTATATATGTATCAAATTTTTTATACCACATCATTGGTGATTGTTTTAATCCATACATAGAATTTTTTTAACCTGCATACCAGTTATTTCTTACCCTTCACCATAAAGCCTTTAGGTCGCTTCATGTAGATCTCTTCTTCCATATCCCCTTGAAGAAATGTTGTCTTCACATCCATCTGTTCTACCTCAAAATCAAAAGCAATAGATATAGATAAAAATAATCTAATAGAAGCTACCTTGGCAATAGGAGAAAAAATATCACCAAATCAACTCTCGACACATGGGAATAACATTTTTCTACAAACCAATCTTTGTATTTCTCCAGCTTGCCTTCTGCATTCATCTTCTTCTTAAACACCCATTTTCTTCCAATGGGTTTCCTTCCAGTCAGCAACTCCACTAGATCCCAAGCCTTATTTTTGTGCAAATATGTAATTTCATCAACCATGGCCTCTTTCCAGAGTTTTTCATCCTCTAAATCTACTACTTCCCTGACAGTTATGGGATCATCATCAGTAATTGATAAAGCAAAATTTGAATAGGAAGTAGCTAGACTATGCCATTCTAGCTGCCTTCTTTCACGAACTGATCTTCTCACAACTGGAGTTTGTGGCTCTTCATCTTCTGATTCCTCTTTTGTTGTAGAGTTTGATTCCTCCTCCTTTAACTCAAAACTCTTATCTTCTTAGGTTCCTTTCCTAGGACTTCATGTTTAATAACATCTTTCACCTCTCTAAACACCACATCATAGTTGTACACAACCTTCCTCGTTTCTGGGTTCCAAATCTTATAACCCTTTAAACCATCCTTATAACCAATAAAGATGCACCTTTTAGATTTACTATCTAACTTCGTTCTTTTCTTCTTTAGAACATGTACATATGCATCACTTCCAAATACCCTTAGATGTGAAAGAGAGGGTTTATTACCAATCCATATCTCTTGTGGAGTCTTATCCTCCAATGCTAATGAAGGTGATTTCTTACTAGGTAACATGTAGTCTTCACCACCTCTCCCCAAAATTCTTGTCCTAACCCGACACCATTGAGCATGTTTCTTTCCTTCTCCATCAACCTCCTATTCATTATTTCTACAACTCCATTTTGTTGAGGCATGTATGGAGTAGTCTTATGCCATTCCATACCACACTTCTTACAGAAATCTTCAAATTCCTTCTTGCAAAACTCTCCACCGTTATCTGTCCTCAACACCTTTATCTTCTTCTCTGTCTAGTTTTCTAGTAGAGCCTTAAATTCCTTAAACCTATCAAAGACGTTAGATTTCTTCTTGAGGAAATATATCCATGTATGCCTTTAGAATTCATTCATAAATGATACATAGTATGAAGACTTACCTAGTGATGGAACCTACAAAGTCCAAACACATCACTATGCACAAGCTCTAACACTGGTTTTACCCTCTTAGCACCAGAGGGGAAACTCACCCGATTCTGCTTCCCGTATACACATTTTTCATTGAAATCAAAATCCAGAGAGAAATTATACATACTTCTACTGTACCATTACCATGAAGTATTCTAAGGCCCTTCTCTCCAATATGTCCAAGCCTTTGATGCCATAGCATGGTCTTTTCTCTAGAGACCACTAGATTTTCTGCTCCACTTTCAAGAAACATAGAACTTTTGCACCCATCAATAACAGTGCTACCCTAAAGCTTATACAGAGTTCAAATCTGAAATCCCCACATTAATACAAGTGCTCCTTGAGCCATCTTGCAAAAATCTTTCTCGAACAATATTTTTACACCTGCATCATCTAGTTTGCTTACAGAAATTAGATTTGTGTCCAATGCAGGAATATGCAGAACATCTGGAAGTGTTCTAATCCTCCCACCTTGCAACTTCAATTTGACTTCTCCATGATCATCAAACTGCAAGGTAGTCACATTGTTACCTATTGCAACAACCATACTATCCCACGAATCTGGTAGAGAACACAAAAAACTGATGCACTTATCTTCATATGAAATTTTGATATAAACAGATAACAACTAGCTTAACATAGTATTAAACACGTTCAGATGATCTGTCACTGAGTCTCCATCCTTCATCCTTAAGCTATACAACTTTATCCATAGGAACAATTTATTCACCAGAGACTTAGATTGGTACAAAGTCCCTAACTTGTCCCATAAAGCCTTCGCTGAAGCTTCCCTTGATACATAGAACAATACTTAATCTGAGATACACAACCATGTTGTGCTCTTTTCGTTCCAATCCAACTTCCTCCAGTCTTCATCAGACATTTCCGTTGGTTTAGTACCTGGATCTACCATGATCCACTGATCTTTATCCACGGGCAAATCCTCCATCTTGAATTTCCATAACTCAAAACTCTGACCATTAAATTTCTCGATCTCTATCTTTCTATTGCTCACCATATTCTTTCACCACAAGAATCGATCCCATAGATCTCCCATTGAACAAGGTCTACCACAGGCCCAAGAAAATCCCCTTAATAGAAAAGGCCAATCCTTGAAGCCAAAACATCTCCAATACCAAATGTAGGTTTTAACCCCGTATAGAAATTACCTGCATACGACTTCTTAAAATAGAAAATAAACAATGGCGAGAGCATAAAACATAAAACATATATATGCAAAGATTTTCCCCTGGATCCCAAAATCGAGACTAATGCTTTCAATGTTACAATACATATATATACATGCCGAAGTATCCATAAACCCCAATCCATTAACCCTGGATTAAAACATAACTATAGTTCCCTTGACCAGATCTAAAAAAATACCATGGACAGAAAACCATCATTTCTTGGAAAGAATATAACACACACCCAACATCACTAAGCTTAGAAACTGCACAATGCACATTGAGACAGAATGTTTCCCAGTTCCCTAGAACTACGTAGTATTTCCCAACAGTATGTATGGCAAGATTCCTCCTGGAAAAGAAACAGAACTAAAGGGGAAACAAATCCCTAGGAAATAGGGATGTATTTTTAATATCCCGAAGGAGGAACTTTTTCTATTTTTAGAAACTTCTACCAAGTGTCACCTTTTCCTTGACTTTAGGCATGCATGTCATAAATACCAATGTACTCAATTCTATGTAATGGACTCCTCTAGAGCTCATTTGTACATTCGATCATCAAGCTCTAACAATCTCGAGGAGATCAAGGAACCTTCAGAGAATTGTCTTCGCTTTTCCGCGTGAGGTTTTCTTTTATCATTTGTTGTCGCTTTTCTATCTCTTTTTGTTGTTTGTCTTGTGTGAGTTTTTGTTCACTTGTTTCTCTTCTTGGTTATTGGAGTTTAATTTTCTTTAGCTTGTATAAGTATTATTGTAGTATGTCATTTTCATTTCATAAGTGTCACATTGATTTTCTTATTTTTGCAGCAACGGTCATTATCTCGGCAATGCTACTCACAAACTTGAGTTTCTTTTAGTTTGTTGAGCTTTTGCACTTATTTCTCATCAATATATCCTCACTTAGATAGATCTTCACTCAAGATCACATTATCACTAATTTCTTCTCGTTTTTCACCCCTCGATCAGGCATATCTGCACTTTCCTTGGACATATTTTTCTTTTCCTAGTTGGGCATTACGCAATATTAAGGATCAAGCTCCAAGCTTGGCCTTTGGAACTGCACAGTGTGCAGTATAGGTTGGACCCAACTACGCATTGTGTATTTCCAAGTCTCAACCTGTCAACCTTGGCCATTGATATTGTGCAATGTGTAGTCTCTCCTAGGCTCTGCCCAGGCTAAACTCTGTTTTGCACAGTCTCAAGCCTTAGGTTGCACCCTTGCCTGATCAGACTACACAATGCGTAGTTCCCACAACTTATGAGTCCCTCTTGTAGGTGAAAATTGAACAATCCCTCTCATTATATTCCCATATTTCTCCGTGATCATGATGTGAAGTTAGATTTGTAAGAGCTAATGCTTGCTTTCCATGAGTGTCCTTTCTATCCCAAAGGTACTACACTCATGAACTACTTCTCTACAGTAGACACTATTACCATGGCACCAAAGAGAGATGATTCAAGAGACACCACTAAAGGTAGTACTCGGGAAGTAGTTGAGAAAGTGTCAGTTAACTTTCCAATATGTGCGGACACTCCACCATTCAAAGAAAAGGAGTCAACACTAACATGGAAGCAAGTCCAACAGCAGTAGCATAAGGAAGAAATAAAGTACAAGATCAGGGAAAGAGAAAGTTACTAAAAGAATAGAGGGAGAACAAAGTTGTAGAGTGAAAGAGGATTCACTCTTCATGTAGGAAAATCTGGCAGCAGAAGCAAAAGGAAGCAGAGGATAAATAGAGCAAAGGAGAGGAAGAGAGAAAAGCAAAGCTTGTAGGTAGCAGAACTGAGATCAAAGCAAGAAGAACAAGAATGGAAGGAAGAACGGGAGCTGAGGAGGAAAGAATAAGAAGAGGATCAGAATCAGGAAGAAGAAGAAAGGTAAGGCGTAATGAAAGAATAAACAAAGCCGAATCAAGAACAAAACCGGCTGATAGAAGAGGGAAAGAACGAATAGATGCAGGATCGGGATCTTGCTCAGCATATTGAAGAATTGATTGAAATTATGGACGTGAAGTTGGGACCTAGACCATATGGTGAAGATATTGATCTGATGTTTAATACCCCATAGGTCATCGTTTAACCTCTACCACCTCCAACCATAAAGTTAGCCCTGAGCAATGATCCTGCATCACTTGCTTTCATTAGAGAAAGGGTGATAGTGGTGGACACCAGTAGTAATCCAAATCCCATTGTTGAAGCCAACATGGCCTTTGAAGGTGAACAAAGATAAAACACTTAGTATTTGACACCCGAGAGTAAGTAATTAATAAAGAATCTATAGGTTTCCCGTCAAGGGATAGAACAACTCCATGGAGAAATGCAGAATGTAGCTCCCACACAAGTCTTCTTTGGGGAAATGAGAGCATCAATACTTGGTGAGGTATCAAAACTTAAAGAGACCATGCGGGAATTTGTCAGTAGAGAAAGGAATTTGTTAAGACTCTTAGTAATGTGCAAACTCCCTTCACTACCATGCAAGAATGGACAAGGTGATACAAAGGGGAACCACTTACTTTGGTAAAGAAGATGAAGCCACGGGCAGAGTTGGAGAAAGAAAGAGTTTGAATGTTCATAAAAGTAAGTATCTCACCTTGTTCATTGGAAACATTTAGGCTCCATATGTATGGTTGTACACAAGTATTAGACTTCATGGTGAGAACCCACAAGATCCCATCAGTCAGCTCACTCACCGAAGCTAAAAAGAAACACCAAGTCATGCAGGAGATTGAAGAGTACTTGGAGTAGGTGAGACGGGTTTCCACCAAGGAGGACTTAGAGTCGAAGAGACAAAACATGAAGAACTACATTGGTGGTACTGTCCAGATCAGAACCATGTTTCTCCTGCTCGAGAGAGAAGTTATGACTAGTTACAAATAATTGTACCGATGCTATGGAGGCTGGAGTCTGCTTCCAGCTTGACATCATCATGTAGTTTGGGGATGTCATCACACAGTACCAAGCCTGGCATTGATACGTGACTGAGAAGCATCGAGTGGAGGTTGCCTATATAGAGTGTTGGAAAACTCAAACATCATAGTGTCTTTCCTTGTTAGGTTTCCAAGTTGTCTCTACCGCATTTTCTCCTATATGGGTATGAGTGTAAAATGCAATATTATTTGTGATTATGTTGTAAGTGAAATTCCAAGTGTCAATATTGGAATATGGAAAGTCGTCATGTAATGTAATGTGTTATTTTGTGAAGAAGTTGAAGAGTCATGAGGGTAGTCCAAAGGTCACAAAGTGGAGTTGAAGAGTCAACCCCCTATTTTTGTAAATAAAACATCATAACTCATGTAACAGGCTATTGGGATCCAAGGTTTTGGCTAGACTTAGGCTTAGCAAGAGCTTGGGAGTATTGTGAAGAGCCTTGGCTTCTCCATAGTGTAGAGCGAGTATACTTATTTGGAGGAGAAGGTGTTCTTTACTGTAATATTCCACTATTTGGGCTAGTGGTCATCAATGGCGTATGTATGGATGGAAGTTTCACTTATAATAATAAAATCATAGCCAAAACTCTTTCATGCATATGTTGTTAATATATTAGGATCATTCTTGTTGTATTGGTAATGTCTGTTATTTAACTTACACATATTCTTATGAACTATTTTGTTTTCATTTGTAAAAATCTTGTTCAATGCATGTTATTGGATTAACTCATCACTTTAACTTGTGGACTATTCCGCATCTTACCTTGTGATGTCATTCCACTCGTGTGTGTCTTTCAAGCTAGGTATTATTACAAACTTCGAAGGGGTGCACTTCATTTTCCCTTTATGTGTTGAAACCTTCATTCATCACACTTGACCCTCAGTAGGGTCACACACTTTCTCTCATCTAAAGTTATAATACTTTCCTCTACACATTTCTCGGTCAAGGATTTACATTACCATCCACTGCTGGGCCTACTCCAAATGGTGTGAGGTCTAGTTGGGACTTCATATCAGGGAGATCCCCTGAATGTTGTCGTGTCCAACACCTTCAACATTTCTGGTGCTAGAAGAAGTGTCATATGACAAGTTGAGCCCTTGAAGTTTGCTTTGAATTTCTGCACTTATTTATGACTTCTTCCTATATCATAATCCTGACATATTTTTTGAGAGACATAAAATTACAAGTTCCAATGAATATCATTGATGACTTTTCACATCTTAAATTTGATGGTGAGGGTGGAAAAACCTTGCTTGAGCATACTGATTGTATTCTTCAATTATACATAGAGCACAACATGCCCCTTGAGGATGTTGGTGCTCAGCGGTTTATTCTCACATTCAAAGGGCGCGTAAGGAAATGGTGTAACACATTGAACGATGCCTTCATACACTCGTTTCAGCATCTTGTAACAGAACTGTCTCGCGCCTTTGACATGTTCGATCGTAAACAAATGGGCAAGAAAATTTTAGAATTGTGAAAATCACTTGATGAATCATTGCATCATTTTCACATTTGTTTTATGCATTTGTGCTTTGAATATACGGAAGATGAAGTTGATTGGAAGTTCTTGATAGGAATATTTCAATATCTTGTTCACATTTCAGAAAATCCGCACGAGTTAGAATCATTTGAGCCACTCGTAACATACCATAGTGTTAGAGCTTCTAAATCTATGATGGACAAGGTTGTTGTTCATCCTCCTCTCATCACCCAGCTCTAGTTCTATAGGTTGAGGTAGGAGAAGTTGAAAATTCATTTTTTAATATACCACCATCTTTTCTCACTTCACATACTCATAATTTCAGCACAGGTTTGGACACTCAATATGATGATTGTGATGAAGTGTTATCTCCACATCCTCCATCCTTTGGTCCTTCTGATCCTCTAGATTGTGATGTATTGTGTTCACCTATTTCAAATCTCTGTTGTGATGTTCACGAGGATCAAGTGTTGGATGGAGTAAATGTTGAGAAGCCAACTTGCGATATCATTCATGATGATTATGTGGGGGATCCCATAGTTGAACAAGAATCTGTAATGAAGGATGATCATCTTCCTTTCGCACCTCTCCTTCATCATTTTGATATTTTCCATGATTCTATCATTTTTGTTGAATCTTATGAAAATTTAATTCTTGATGATGTTACCAATTCTAATCATTCACAGAAGACATGGGATGTCAGTTATTCATATAAATGTGGAGAGGATGAATCTTCTACTCTTGATCTTCTTAATCCCTCATCTCATCTTTCTGAAAACTTAGAAGGTGAAATTTATCGTTTTTCATCTTCCCCTCTTTGTGATTCATCAGATCACAAGGATGCATCCATTTGTGATATTGAACATTTTAATTGTGGTTGTCTTGACCTCTTCATTGATTCATTTGGTCATAATTCTGATTTTTCCAATCCTAACCTTTCCTAGCCATCGATCTATGATGATCTACCTACTGATGATTTGGAACTTCCCCAAGCTATTGAGGCACTTGAACCTGAGCTGATGGTTATGTCAGGTTCTTGTAGTCTTCAGGTCAGTCTCACCTCTGATCAAAATAGTTTTGAATATTCTGAGGCTCCTCATCACTCTATCACACATATTGAAAATAAATTTGTCTTATAATTATTGGACCCTCCATATGTATTGCACGATCCTATTGTTCAATCATTAGAGGAGTCGTACGTGGTGAGCACTGTTGCAAAAGAAAAAAATTATTCTTTCTTCATGTTTGCTTGCCTTTGCAGTCCGAAAGTGCATGCCTACTTGTCTTCGGCTTGCAATGTGTTTAGACACCATGGTACATCCGTAGAGTTCCTTTCATGCACTTTCAGTTTTTACTTTTCTGTGGGTCCATTCAAACTTTGAACGTTTTGGTTTGTATTGACTTATATTTCTTGCTTGTTGGTATGCTTGTATATCTTTCTTGACATTCATGCTCTCACTTACACGGGCCAGCTAATGCGCCAATGGCTGCATTGGAAGTATCACTTTACATAAGTTGGCCTATGTTCTGCTTAGGTTAGGAGTAGGAGTATTTGTTTTCATTTCTTGTTTGTTTCCATGATTTTCTTTACTTTGTTTTGCTTTATCCTACTTCTTTCCTTTGTTTCTTTGCTTTTTCAACTGCAAGTTAGTTTTCACATGAAACCATGATTGGATTCTTTGACAAGAAGGGTGAAGTTCAAGAGGAACTTGTACTACAATCAACACTTTTTTATCTAAATATTCCCTCTCTTTATGGAAACTTGTATTTGTTTTAGTCGATGACACGCTAGTGAAAAATGTGTTCCTTTTAAAGAGGGTCATGGTGAAATCACGATGCTTTCACTTTTAACTAGTACCACCTACTTTAATTGGTTTTCTATTTTCGATTAACCCTTGTCAACTAATTCAAGTAGAGTAAGATGAGGGGAAAAAAATTAAAATGTGTGTCAGAGGTATATAGAAATATCCTTCTATTAAGGAACAACCTCTTCTGCTCTCAATAAGATAGGATAATTCTTCTGCCCATGAAATAAATAAGTGCCAATGCACAATTCTTTGAACAAATGAAAATGAAAAAAATGAAAAAATGGAATAAAGGAAGAAAGAAGAGAAAGGCTTCTTGCGCAAACAAGTGAAGCAAGTAACTCTACTAGAGTATTGTCCAATCTCACTGGTAGCGGAGCATTTCTTGTGCTCCTGAGGTGACTCCGCCAAGGTACTATCCAAGTCTACTGGAAGCAGAGCAACACCAGAGACGAAACTAAAAAACTATGATAGTCTCTTTTACTTGTGCATCTATATACTCCGCATCCCTAATTGAAACAACTCAGTTTGACTTAGCTTGTTATGTGTGTTGCCAATGAAGAGAATGGTAGGGTCTACATCTTTAAATCAAGCTAAGTGAAGAAGTTATGATAATCAAAGAATTGAACAATACTTCCAAAAGAGTTAGGCTTGCTTTCCATGAGGCAAGGTCCATACAGAGAGCTGGAGTTCTACTAGTGTGTCTCCAATGTTGTAGCAGTTAAAACCACCCTCCAAAATTTTTCCTATGCTTCAATTTTAGATCCTTCCTTCTTAAGCACAACAACTCATCTAACACTGATCCAAGTATTCATGCTTTCACTGAGACTTATCTTTTCATTTTCACTTGTTTCTAACTTAGTTGATTCTTCTAAGTCACAAGTTGATCTCCCAACTTGGTCACACAATAGTTCTAGGCTTGCCTCTAGAAACTGCGTAATACTTGAAGGCAGTCAGCCTCGATGATGGGAATTATGTTGTTTAGACAAGTAGTCAGCCTTGAGCTCAGAAAATGCACAATCATGGTAGGAAGTCAACCTCGATGATTGGAATTGTGCATATCAGACTGGCAGTCATCCTTGATCTTAGAAACTGTAGAGTAATCCTTGTAATTGGTTGTATCTTTTGGCTGATGAAGTTATGAAGGAAAATATGATCCATCCTTAAGGAGAGCTCTTGTCCAACCATGAACCTGTATCCAGAATGGGAATCTTATTCCTATGCTTAGTTTTCTTCTTTGGTGTTTTTAAACTCATCCAACTAGTGGAAATGGAGAAGGGGGAAAGCTAAACAAGAAAAACTAAATCAAAGATCTTTATATGCTTCTCTGAAGGAACAACCTCTCCTTCTCTTAATAATTTGGGATCCCTCTTTAGCCCTAAAAATAAATAAGTGGCTATGCAAAGCTCTCTTTTAAATAAAAATAACAAAGGCAAAAGAAGAGAAAGGCTTCCTGCGCAAAAAGGTGAAGCAGGAAACTCCACCGGGGTACTGTCTAGGCTCGCTGGAAGTGGAGCAATGATTAGGCTCCTGTATGAGTCCATCAGGGTACTATCTAGGCCTGTTAGCACTGGAGCAACACCAGAGATGAAAAATTATACTATGAAAATCTTAAGCTCACGAGATAAACTACCCTTGCGAATTCAAAACATTGTGATCTGTCTGAATCTTATGATGTGTTCAACTGAGAAGGTACAAAGGGGACCATGTCTTCCCATGGGATAAGTGGAGAAGCTAAAATAATCTTCAGGATGAATCAATACTCCCTGAAGGAACAAGGCCATACACTAAAACAAACCAAGACAGAGAAGCTAGTATTCAACTAGTGTGTCGCCAAGTGTTGTAGCGACTGCAACACACTCCAAAATTTTGGCCTATACTTAAATTTTGGAGCCTACCATAGATCCTGTGATGGATCATTCCTTAGTCACTCATTTTTAAGATGATAATCTCAAGTTCCCCTCTTTGATCTTAAGAGTCGTTCATGATTTTATCTTTATATAGCTTGTGTCATCTTTGGGCATGAGGATTATCGCTTGTCATGCAAAGGGAAGTTTGGTTCGCTTCAAGGAAAAATGTTTGTGAGAATGGGTTGTCCTCAACAGATAGAAATGTCTCACACTGATTTCATGCACTCTTGCACAAGTGTCACCTTTATCCTCTAAAAATCTGTCATTAGAGCCGCACTTGTCGTAAGCTACCACAAAGGTTGTTACATTAAGCGAAGTATGTGTTATATGTTCTAGATGGTCTATGTTGTATCACTAAGAGTTAAAGTGTGTGATCGTAGTCAAGTTCTATCAGTGTTCACATCATTTCCACTATTCCAACACTTAGACAAATTCTGGAGTTTCCCTAGAAACCTAGCCTCATCCATCTTTCCTGAACTGCGAACTTCACATCTACAACCCTTAACCTTTTCCCTTGCCTACTGGAACTGCACAATGCGCAGAAATCCTAACATCCCTTGGAATTCAAAACTGCACAATGGCTTCCTCTAGTGTCCTTCCCTCAGCCGAAACCCACTGTCTCCAGAAACTGCGCATTTTTGTCCCTTAGGCATCTCAGCTGCCTAGTTCGCCTTGCATCCTGAAACTGCAAAGATGTGTCGTCCAAGGGCCTCATCCCGCAGAAGTGCCTTGCATCGTAAAACTACGAAGTTTTGTCCCTCAGCTACCTAGTCTACCTTGCATCCTAAAACTACGCAGATGTGTCATCCCAGGGCCTCATCTTGCAACAGTCATTGCCCAGTAAAATTGTGCAATTTTGTCTCTCAAGGGCCATGGAGAAGGATTACATTCTAGATGAATCTCAAGGAACTGAGGAGAAATATAAGCAGACCAAGGAACATAAGCTATGATAGAATATCGAGACTGCATGAAGACTCCATCTAATGCATAACCCTTGGGCAGGTAGGTGTGGAAAACAAAGCACATAATTTACACTTCTTAATATAGCTTGAAGGATTCTTATCATCTTCATACCATTCTGTCTTCAATGACATGCATGGTTGCAAGCACTGAAAGTCATTCCATGTGTTTCCTCTACCTGTCTTGTTGCCTTTTGCTTATTGGATCAATTGTCGTCTTTTGACATGTTTGGTTCTTATGTCATGTTTGTGAACCATTTTGGTGACCTTAAAGGTCAGCCTTTGTGTATACAATTCGTCCTAGCCATGTAAACACCCATCACACTCATGCACAAATTTGTAAGAATTGTCGCACAAGTGTCGTCATGGTCATCCAAAGGTCAATCCCAAGCATTGCACTTGTCACTTTTAACTCTAGACAATCTCAACGAGGGCAATGCTTTATAATTTTCTCTCGGTGGTCTATGTTGTCATGTTGTTGAAGTATGCTAAGTGTGTGATCACATGTCGAGTCCTCACAAGCTCACTTTCCTCCCACACTTAGACATTTTCCTGAAAATCATTCCGGCTGAACAACTCCACCTCACCAGACCCCGACTGAGCTACATTGTGTAGTATCAACCCTCAATGATTCTACTCTTCTACCTGGAACTATGCAGTGCTTGAGGTGGTCGCCTAGGACATTTGCACTCTCAATCCTAGAGGTGACCAATGTGCCTTCCTTCCAAGACTTGCACAGAAAATGCCTCAAATTTCGAAGTGAATTGCACATTTCTCAAGATCAATCATCAAGCCGCCTCACTGGCTACTAGAACCCCACAATACATAGATACTTGAGCCTTATTTTCCTCCTAGAACTAAGCAAAGATGTCCTCCCAATCACCTCCCTCAGGTGGGACTCACTGCTCCCAGAAACTGGGTAGAACTATCCTCTCTAGTCCCTCTACTACAATGTCATGTCTTCCCTCATAAAACTGCATAGAGGTTCCTCCCACGGTCCTACCTTCCAGCTGCCACTCGTGACCTCAACTGTTCAATCTTTCCTCCCAATGGCCACTGCGCAGGTTTCCTCGACAATGAAGATTATGCCCCGGAGTTCCTCAACCAAGCTTGAGCTACGCTCTGTGTAGTCTCAGTGACCAGTCTCCCTCCCTGTGACCTGGAACTGCAAAGTGTACAGTTATTGGGCCCTCTTCCTAGCCTGCCATCTGCCCTAGGCCTGGACCATGGAAAAAAAACATAGTCTTTGTAACACCGTCCTCCCACATCTACCTAAGCAACCAACCAACCAGGGTAAACATGCGATGAGAGGCCACTATGATAAGATTCAACCTCAATGACTTTAAGGAAATGGAATCGACAAAACATCACATACAGTCATCCAGCATCATCCAAATAAACTTTAGGAGACAAGCCAGGCACTCAGACTGCCTATCCCTGGGCCCCACTACTGTTTGAGAGACTAAGGGTAGGGTAACACTCCCTAGACACTACCTAGGTGAGTTAGTTTCAAGATTAATGCTCCCTAGACACTGCCCAAGTGAGTTAGTCTCAACACTAATGCTAGCATTCCAGGATTTGAGCCACCTTTTCCGACCCAGAGCCCGGGACACTGCCCAGAATGGAATGATCACTTGGAATTAGTAAGGATGAAATGAAACAATGATGAAAAAGCAATAATATGAACAAGATCATCACCAGATCCCTATTGGCCATGACAGGCATTTCATCGAACATATCATCAACATGTAACCTACATGTGTAAATAACAGAATTAAGTGTAAGGATCTCATACTTATCTGAGAATCACTATGAACCATTGTTCCCTCATGCCATTTGCTGCATTATCCTCCATTAACTCATAAACACATTATCCATTCATATACAAGTAAAAACATGTTGAGAGAAATACATAGTTGTTGTCATGAAATGTGCATATAACCCACATATTAGGAACATAAATACAATAAACATATTAGACATCAAATCCATAAATACATCAGTACCTTTACACATGAAAATCAAGGGAATGGATTTCTCATTAAGGAATGCAATGAACAAACTGGATATGGGACTACCACGTTCCACCCGACCATAGAATGGCTGAGCCAAATCTCTCTTCAGCCATTCACCCTCGTGCCATATTCCAAGCATGAATGTGGGATCTCATAGAACACATCAATCAAAACTCATCCAAGGCTTCCAGAGGCCATCCACCTCAACCCATCAAACAATGATTCCACCTCACGGTCAGACATCACCAAAAAACCATCATCAGATCAGTCTCCATCCAAGCCTTCCAAGGCTTCCAGAGCATTTTTCTAACCAAGGGTTCTAGAACTAGTAACTCAACCCACAACTTATATAGGGATTCCAGAGAATTTGTCCAACCAACGCTTCCAGGACTAGTAACTCAACCCATCAAGGGATTCCATAGTGTTTTTCCAACCAGGGCTTCCAAGACTAGTGACTCATCCCAAGCTATTATAGGGCTTCTAGAGCATTTGTTCAACTAGGGCTTCTAGGACTAGTAATTCAACCCAAGATATGGAAACATGAGAACCAACCAAAACAAAGCAATGATATTAAACCCACAATCACCATGGTTATCCAATAAATGGCAAGGCTAGGAAATCCACTGTCAATCTCGACCATCCTCCATGCTAATGATAGGTTATAACCAAGAAACTACATGCATGTGTCATGCATGCCAAAACCAGTGAAGAAATCATACATGCAACTTGGTACCTACAAGAAAATATGATGTAGTTGCTGACGCTGATGCCTTTTTGCACTTTCTTGTTCTTCCTTTGCCTTCTTTCTCCAAGAATCCAAGTATGCCACACCCTACAAGAGTGCTCCAAGAAAACTCTAAGTAACCAAGAGTATGAGAGAGAGAGAGAAAATAATGAGAGAGCCCCAAAAACTAAACTGATAAAAGGTTCACGCCAAAAGGAAGAAGCTTTCCAACTGATCCTTAGAAGCCTTTATGGAATGAGGCCTCCATTTTCTTCATTTTCAATTATTTTCATAAATAAATGTGCCAAAATACCTTTTTTCCTCTTTAATGCCTTAGTCATTGCCTTTGCCAATTTCCTTAACCATAAACAATCAAATTAACACCCACTGGGATGTCCTGCCCACCATTCAGCTTGGAATATGTGTCCCATCATCCGTGGTATTTATATATTTTTACATGGAATTTTCACCAGGGTTGTTACAATCTTAGACTAGGAGGTTTTGGATTTGATGTCGTCTCGTCATGAGTGAATTGTAGGAACAGGTACACTAATGGATCATGGCGAGATGAAGAATGAGATAAAGAAGGAGCGAACATGCTAAAGACTCAACTGCAGTTGGATGGATGAAAGAAGCTCATCAAAGAATAAGCGAAGGAAACACATGCATGTATCCATCTTACAAGACCAAAGATCATTGAAGACCTTGCATCATCAATCTATGCAGAGGAGAAGATAAAGTGAATCCAAGATCACATCCATCAATCAACAACAATGACAGGTTGAAATTGCCACCACAGCCAACCAGTCTATGTCAATAGTGTCATGTCAAGTTGTGTCATGAGCTTCCAAGGCCAGATCACTATTATGGGCCATATATATTGTAAACTAAATATAATGTAAAGTGAAATTCCAATGGACACACATGAATATGAAGAGTCATGTTAGTTGAAAAGTCATAGGAAGTTGAGAGGTCATGAGTGTAGTCCAAGAGTCACAAGGGTCAAGCATCACCCTTGGTTATATATACCCCCTCATTGTATGAGCAAAGGACTTTTCACCTTGGCTCCTCCCACAAAGCATAGAAAGTTTCCAGTTAGTTCTTTGAGGAGCGAGGAGTCGCTTCAGTATCACACTACTGGGGCTAGTGATGTATGATATAAACATGTGTCTTGGAACTTTTGCTTAATACAAAATCTTATAGAGGCCAACACGTTTTCATGCATGTTTTGTGGATGTTTCTAAGACTATTCTTTCAACATTTGTAATTCATGTTTGTTTCACATGTATTAAGATATTTGAACTATTTCAGTTGTTTTAGTACTTACCTTGTTGGGAGTGTCCTATATTGGTTATCACTGTTGTCTCATCCTTGTGGACTACTCTACAGGATACTAGAAAAACCTTCCTCGCTTATTAGTTATAACCATTGTCACATTCGTTGTGGCCTACTCCGCTGGATGGTGGACGAGTCTTCCCTTGTACTTTGGTTTTAATGACTGTCGCGTCCGATGTGGACTATTCCATTGGATGCCAGACAAAATTTCCTGGTTCGCATGTGTCTCTTCCTGTGAAAGGAGAAGAATAATCTATTATTCTTCTCATTTCACACATTATAATGCACAACATACAATGATATGAGATCTTATTTTCAAAACATTTATAATGCCACTGGTATTTATAATGTGCTAAAACATGAATATCAAAGTGGGCTCAATAGTCTTACTTGCAGGTATTTGAAATTACAACATTATGCTATGGAAAAGTGTAAACAATTAAATAAAAATGCTAAAATTACAAGAAAAAATTCTCTCACACTATAAAAGTGTAAAGCCACTTGAGATGGCTAGACTAGAAATAAATAAAACAACTAGTAGAAAAATATTAGAAGATAACAATGATCCTCCTATCATCTCATTGACCTTCAATTCATGATTTCCAACATTTCCATCTTCAATTTAATGGTCACACCTCATATTTGAAATATCGAATCTAAAAATTGTAATGCGATTGTGAGTTCAATTTACTAAGTAAACTAACATAGGTGTTTTACTTTTCAATCCGGGTTTGTAGACGTGGAAGCACATCCAAAGTATATGGATTTCAGGTAAAGTCAATTTCGGAAGGCAAGGGTCAAAGGTTAAATTAAATTCATATTACAAATAAGTTATAAGTTTAAATAAATTAAAATGTCTCTAATTCAAGATGTATTAAGTGAAGGAAGAGGCTCCTAGCTTAGAAGGTCCTGGTTGTCCTTCCCCATAGTATTGTCCTTAAGAAGAGAAACTAAAGAGCAACATTTTGCGATGTGTAGAAAGCAAGAGAAGGGGATCCTAACTTTGGAGGTCCTAGTTGTCCTTCCTCATAGTTCTACTCCAACAACATTACCATTGCATCAAATTATAAACTGGAATTCAAGAAATGCAAAAGAACGATTTTTAGTTGTGATTCATAATTTGATAGAAAGAGAATTTAACTTAAATCCTTGGTTGTCCGTTCACACACAAATTAGATTTTAAACAAAAATCATCCAAAAATCACAAGAAAACACATCACATATAAGTAATTGAATCATAAAACTAAAACAAGAAATATTGAATCAAAACTATGCTAATTTATACAAAATTTAACCAAAGTGTACTTCACTTGGTATGGGGGCCCTCCAACCTTGCCTTCTACACCTGAAGAAATCTTTAGGTACAATTAACTTAATGAAGCATCCAAAACATGAACAACAAATAGAACAGTAGAAATGATTCTTCAAATTATCTCAAAAGTCTCCAATAATCTTAATACAAAAATTACACCTCTCTTACTACCTCTAAAGGTCCATAAACTCTGTTTAAATAAGAAAATAATAAACAAACTTTTCTATAATGGCTCTAACAGCCTTATCTATTCTAATCCATCCAGACAGGTCGAAATCATCAAGTCTGGTTCACAAAATTAGGAAAAATCCCACAAAGTAATAAATCCACTCCTTTTTAGTAAGGATTCCTGAATGGCAGGTCAAGTTTGACTAGCATTGACTAGGCATGGTTTTGCTCAATTTGATTGAACCGATAGGTGTTACTTCATCCATGGTTCCAAAATTTTCCAAATATGTGCTCATATCTCACCTAGGTGTCCTACACATATGACTTCAATGGAGCTATTACGGGAATTTTTAATGCAGTCCAAATTTACTCTTAAAACCCAATTTTTGTAAAAATTTCCAAAATTTGAAAAACTTAATTTAGTTACATGAATATGAAAAATAGGATTAAAATGAGGCATATATATGTGAAATAGAATGAAATATGGTGGTAAGTAAATAGATTTAGGATAAGAAAAAATAACCAAAATTCAGGGCCAACATCTCCCCCTTGCTGATGTTCAAGCATGTCCTCATGCTTGCCTTCTCTGTCTGGATCTCCTGAGTGATGATGCCCCTGTTGTTCCTGATCATGTAGCTTCTTCCTGTGTAGCTTGAAGGAGAATTTCTATACCTTCATGTTTCTCTTCTTTGTAGATGGAATTCTTTACTTTTTCTCCTTCCTTTTCTCTGTTTTTGTAAAACCAAATTCCATCATTTCTCTTTAAAGTGTTGTCCTTTGTAATATTATTCACTTATCAGTTTATGGCTTGGGCTATGCATTCTAGAGAGATGGGAACAAAAATCCTGAACTGGAATGTTGATTTGGACCACTGCTGTATACACACAAAAACAAGGAGAGATATTGAACTAGAATGTCAAATTTCTTGACTGATATGTCAATTTTGATCACTGAGTTTTACCTCTAGCACTGAAATTGATTTCTAAAAAATATTTATGATTCTTACAGTCTTTTGATCACTACCCTTCTTTATAACTGAGTTATGGACACCTATAGGTTTGGTTTTAGCCTTCTTTGCCTTCAACCTTTTAAATATCAAAACCATACTTGTTTCAAAAATTGAATTTTAACCTTCTTTGCCTTGAAATCTATTTTCTAGAAATAATTACTCACTCTGCCTTCAGAAATCCTCAAATTTTGAAATTAAAAATCCTTTATGCTTCTTGAAAAATCAATTTTGGAAAATACTGGTCTTTGTCCTTCAAAATCGAATTTGTTTTTTTTAATAAACTCCTCCCTATCCTTCAAAATCGAAATTTAAAATGAATCTTTGTTCTTCAAAATCAATTCTAGACATACAAAATTCTATGTCCTTAAAATCAATTTTGGAAAAGAGTCTCTGAACTGGAGAAATCGATTTTTAGAAATGAAAATATGACCTCGAGATATTGATTTTTAGAAATGAAAAATATTCTATGCTTCCTCAGGAATCGAAATCGAATTTCCTCTGTCTCCTCAGAATCTGAAATCGAATTCTGGAAATGATTAATTAACTTTCTGTTCTTCCAAAAATCAAAATCGATTTCTTCTCTGTCTTCTTAGCGCATGTGTTCACTGCTGATGTGGAGAGAAGGTTTTGTTTCAACGCCTTGAAAATGATTTTCTGAAAAATACCCTGTATACTCAATACCTCAAAAATCAATTTTTTTAAATAATCTTCCTCAGAAATCAATTTCTGGAAAAATACCTTCTCAGAAATTGATTTTGTTTAATACCCTTTCTCATAAATCAAAATCTAGAGTTGGAGAAATTGAATACTTGAGCATGCTCAAATTAACCACTGCATGTACTCATTCATTCAATGTCTGTTCAGAAGTCAATTTTTAGAAGAAAATCAATTTTTTGGGTGCTTCTGCAATGGTCATTGATGCTGTCTAATTATTCATTGGACTTGAGAAATCAAAACTTGGAAGAAATCGATGATTTGATGTTGAGTGTAATTAATACCACTAAATTCAAGAGGCCACAAATAATTTATCTGCTATATTGTTACATTTGGCATCACATCAACAAGGGCAATGTTTCCTTGGTAGGAAAGCTTCCATCTATGGACACAAGTTTCATCTTGTGGTCTCTCAAATACTATAGTGTTGCTCAATTCATTTAACATTGCACTAATTCCAGTAGATCGAAATAGACCTTTCAAATAATGTGCATTTTTAACACATTTCTGAACCTCTTTTTGAAAACCTCAATAACCTTTCCGATTTGAGGTGTATCAAAGAAATATATGTGCTTGATCCTAGAAACTAAATACTCCACACCATTGAAAGGGAATTTATGTGCTTGATCCTTGTTATTTTCACACCGCATGGCATGGGACATCTAACAAACTTATGCCAGACACACTCACACTTCCTATTGGCTTCTTAAAACTCACTTTTGGTGCCCGTTTCACAAAGAGCATCATTAAGCCAAATAAAGCCCCATCATAATGGATACAAAATAGGTATTTCATAAAGCCCGATTCTTCAAGAGTCTGAACCACAATATCCAAATCATCTACAACTCCCTTAACCATAGTACCAATATTAACATTGACAATAGCAGGGTTATCCTTGTTTTTAAGCAGCCTCTATTTGAAATCTGCACAACCAATCTCACTAGAAATTAGTGTATCCACCTTTTGTAACTGCCTTATGTACATCCTTGCTGCTTTGAAAATTGAGTAATGAGTCTCTCATTGTGCACACAAAATGCCATCTAGAAAAATCAATTTTAGAAATGAAAATCTGCTGGGCGTGACGGCACATTGCACAGGCTTACAAGGGTTTCACCCCTCACATTTAACAACCTTTCCTCTACCCTCTCCCATCACGAGGAAAGAAGTGCCATGAGTTTCCAAAAAATATGTGGTTTGTTTATCATTAATTTCTCTCCTAGTGATCTCCGTAAATCTCAATAATATTAAAACAGAAATGATGATTTTCATCGTGAAAATCCAACATCCATAACCATGTGTTTTTCTACATCTCAGCATAAACCTCTTTGAATAACGTACTCCCAGATAAATATTTGAAGAACGTACTCTTTAACAAAGATGGAAGAGATCTCGATTTTGCTCAGCTGTGTCATCCTCAAAAATCGCAATTTGGAGTTGGAATGTAGACTTGGAGTTTGACTAAAGGACGAACATTCTCCCTCTAGTGATTGCTATGATGGATTCTAGCAGTTCTCCTCATTTGTAGCTGTAGTTTTCCTAAGCCTTTTTATGTCCATGTTTTTCTATTGTCAATTATTACAAAAAATAGAACACACATCCAATGCAACCACGAAAACATCAAGAAATAAAACAACCCTAAAAATGGCGAGCCTATTATCAAATCTTTGTGCGTACATAAAATTAAAACACCTTGTCTTCAAACAGTTGCATAGATGTGATTGAATGTCATTTCTTTGAAATTGATTCTGGGAAGGAAAACCATCGTAAAAAAATGGTCACTATGCATTTCACACGCCTGTATCTTCCACACGGTCTTCTAGTGCCACTACGCAGATGAGAACTCAGACTTGCTAGCACAATTGTCAATGTAAACTAAAATTTGTCAAATAAAAATGTCAATTTGAACTAGAGTTTGTCACCTACACTGACATTCATATACAGATCATTAAAAAAGTTTTAATCTGGATCTCATTCCTATTCAAACTCTACTGGTTCCATGTTTAATTTGGCGAGGTTATCATTAATAGAACACTATGTTTTTTCTTCTCTTTATCAAGATTTTTAGCATAAAATCTACACATTCTCTATCCTCTATTTTCTATTGCGTTCTCTACCTACACTTTGGCATGATTTCTCTGTCAATTTATTCGTATGAAGGCTTTGACCATTTGCCTCTCTATGTAGATTGAATTTCTCCCCTCTGCATGAAGGTGTTGGATCATTCATATGCATCAAATCAATTTTTCTTATAGTTTGTGTTTGCGACATATGTTTTTTCAAAAGATTTTAAATAATGCACCCACCATGGTTTGCATCATATGCGCCCCTTTTTTTATCATATAACTCTTTTGTATGTATTTTTTAGTTATTTCTTTTATGAATGTAATGTCCTTCTCTTTGATGCATATTTCATTTTCATCCTTTTTTGATGCTCTTTGAATTTTCATCATTTTCTTCCATTTCATATCCATTTAGTGATTTTCCAATTCCTTTTGGTAATAATTTGTTCATACCCTTTTTCCTTGCATGATGTATTTGTTACTCTTCCAAGGTAACTCTTTTGAAATGACCATTTAAGGTCATTTCAAATCCAAATATGGAGTAAAAAGAATATCATTGTAGATCAAAAAAATATATTATTGCATCATTCACTAACCCATTCTTGTTTTGTAGGCAATTTTCCATGAGGCAAAAAAAGAAAACTGGCCCAAAAAGGAGATGTGGCCAAAAAGTTTGGTCAAAATGAAAATCAATGTGGTTGACTGAATGACGAATTGATTAATCTAAGGTTATAATAAGGTTAATGAATGTAATAAGGTGAATGAATAATGTAAGAGGTATAATGTAGGGCGATGTAGGATATAGGGTAATGTACGATAATGTAGGATGTTATATACATGGATAGTGGTACTGCATATTCAAGTTTAAACTAGTTGATCAATCGTAGAAAAATTTTCAAAATCGAAGGCATTAAGAATACTTTAAAATTATAGTACTTTCCTTTCGCTTGATAGCTCATTGTCAATTCTTTTATTCTATTTATGATGACCTTAGCTCTTTTGTCAACACTTGACCTTTTTCTAATGATGACGACACTTTGACCTCAAAATGAAAATGAATTTTGCTGAATGATTTTGTTAGATTATAGATTCTTCTAGCTGCTTCTCAGGTCCCTTTGATGTTGATTTTAAGATGAATAATAAGGTCCCTTCTACAATAACATATGGCATTGATCTTGTTCAGTTGTTCAGGTCCCTTATTGATAAATATTGATTATGATGTCTCATGTCCCTTTTGCAATACAATTGCATGACATTAAACCAGTTGCATGGTTTGTTGGTTGATTATGAATCTTCCCCCTTGCTGATCTTGAAACCTGTCCTCAAGTCTTTGAATTTTGGAGGACGATTATGAAAAATGAAATTAAAAAACATAAAAGAGAATTCATATTGGCCAAACAAGTTGGTTTTCCAATATGAATTTGAATTTGTATTGTGCCAGTATCCTAGATTTTCACATCCAAACTCCTTTATTATTTTTTAACTTTTCATTTATTTATTTCTTATTATTTTCTAAACGGAGGTGGGGTATAATAGTGTAGGAAAGTATGTAAAGCTTATGAAAGTAATATAGGTTGAAATCATGATCTAGGAGTAGATGGATAGCTAGATAATAGATTTGGACTTCAATATGGTAGATCTAAATGGTTGTGAAGCTTAGCATACAATATGGTAGATGAATGGAATCATGAACAATATGGCTTATGAAAGGCTTCTTAGGTAATGGAGGTGACTTTTCATGGTGCAGAAATTGACTTGTTCTTTTGATGATTAACTTCATGTCTTTTTCCTCTATCTCGATTCATATTGTAGGGTTGTTGGTGTTGTTGGTCAACAACTAAAAGCAATCTTCAAGGGTTTTGAGTTTATTTGAATGAACTTAACATCAGGTGAATTCCAATTTAATTTTACTTGGATATTTTCATTTCATATTCTCATATATGAATTTTTAAAGATTGACTTTGAAAATCCTTCATCCATGGTGTTGACCCCTAAAATCTTCCTGTAACCTGCAAAAACATAGCAGTTCCTACAATAAAATATTACATGATGGAGGAAGAGAGGTGATAGTCTCTATTATTCCAAGAAATATGTAAAATAATTGCAATCATTTCTTAAAAATAAGTCCAAAGATGATATACAAAGAAAATTCATTTGTTTACCCCTTGAGGAATGGTGGCCAACCTAGACCTCCTAACGATATTTTGTTCACAAAATATTCCTTTTATTTACAATTAGAGTGATTCCAAAGCCAAGTTAAAGTGAATTAATATGGCTACTTCCAGTATAAACATGTTTTCAAAATGATTTGAAATGATACGCTAAAAATGATGAAGAGTACCCTGTTTGATAGAGTTTCTTGTGCATTTACGACTAGACCAACGATTAATATTTGGAGTGTAACATTTCCGTTAAAGAATGGATTGATATAATTCCACTTGGATATTAAAATAGATAAAATTTTGGCTATACATTAGAAATATGGTTTTAAAATTATTAGGTTTCATATCCCAAAATTCTTGATGAACAGACCTAGGAGGCAGAGTTTCACTATGCTAATTTTAAGACATGCAGTCACTAAATGTGGTATAACTTTTCCATTTGTCCTCCAAATGGGATGATTAAAATTGTTTATTGATCTTTACTTGAATATCTATCCGACACATAAATATGTTTTGAAAATAATATGATTTGGTATATTAAATATGCCAATGAACAATCAAGACCTAGAATTGTCACCATGTAGATTTTTCGACAAGTAGTTAGTATTTTGAGCATAACTTTTTCACATGATATCGGATTGAGGGGATTCAAATTTATTTGGAAACCAAATTCCGAGGGATATCTTCCATACAAATATAATATTAAAATGTTTCCATTGGACCCCTCAAATCAAGGTTGTACTAACTCTGTCCTCAAAAGTTCACTTGAGACCTAGTATTTATTTTGATCATATCATTTTGATTTGTGATCCAAATTGAAAATTTAAAAATGGATTTAAAAACTAGATTTCAAGAGATACCTTTTTTAAAAACATGCTTTGAAAATGATCATGAATTTTGCTATGAAATCCTTACAAATGAATATTGAACAATGATTTGAATAATTTATCAAGGAGAGTTTGAACCAAAAGTCTTATTTTGAATTTGTTCTACCTATTTATTTATTTATTCTATTCTATCCTACTATATTATATAAAAAAATAAGTCATTCTCTCAAGTATAGGAGAATTTCCAATGCATCCATTTGCGTAACAAGATCATAAGTAGACTCACATCAAAGTTTGAAAAATATACCTTAATGAATACTTGGACTTGAAAAATTAGTTGATCATAAATATTTGATGCTAAAGAATGTTGAAAAATGGAGTGGTGTTGTAGCCTAATGACTAGTTGAAACCAAGGTTTTAAACGATCTTTGTTTGTTTGGTTCTTCTTAATTGCCATATCACAAAGTTCTTCTTGTGGAATGTATTCAAAATCATGAATCCACAAGGGATCATATGCTAGATATTATTGAATTTCTAGATCTATTGTTTGAACTTCATTGCATGTGATCCATAACTCATTAATCTTCTTACAAAGATAACTAGAAGAAACTTCTAGGTTCTCTTCTTGTGGATCGTCTTCATGGATGCTTTGTTCCTCTTCTGTCTTTTGAAATGAAGATTCATGCCTAGTGACCATTCTAAATTGTGGACAAGGGTTTAAGAAGATCCTGGTGGTGGAATACCCTACTTCTATAAATGACTTCTTTAAAATCATGTTTTGTAGATCTTTGTTCTGCAAATGGATTTTGTAGTTAATGAGTTTTTTGTTAGTTGGTTGGGGGTTTTGTTTTGAGATCTACCTTTCTAATTTTTGTCTAAATGTAAATATCTGTAATGAAAAATGTTTTTTTTTTTTGCATTCTGTCTAAAGCTTCCTATTTTGACTAAATCTGAATTTGCTTCCTCGAAAACGACGCCAAAAATGTCAGATCAATTTACCAAGTAAACTAACACAGGTGTTTTACTTGTCAATCCATGTTAGTGTTGGCATTATGTTTCTGGTGAGGTTATATGTTACAGATGTTGTACTTGATGGCAACACCCATGGCAAGGCTCTCAATATGATGAAAATTAAGAAGTACGCAGGAGAATAGTTCAGCAGATGCGCACCCGCAGGCACGCTGTGCAGGGACCGCGTCCAGTCACGGAGGTTACCCATTCATGAGGTGCGTACCCCCAGTGCACACACTTCAAGGCAGTAAAGCACGCACACGTGGGGTTCCTTATGTTTAACCCTTGGTATTTAGCCGACGGTATTGTGTTATCATGGTTTTGGCCCATAGTATTGTTTTATTTTATTATTATTATTGAGCCCCATGATCCTTGATTTGAGGAAGAGCTTGCCTATATAAAGCAAAGGAGATCATTTGGCTTAGATATGCTTTTGTGTTGAATATCTTAAGATCTGAAATATTTGGGTTATTGGTTCAAAAAGCTTGATCTATATGAAAGTGAAGTGGAAAGCGAATCTATGAAGGGTGATCTCTCGAGCGCTTGATTAGATCTGGGTATCCGTCTAACTGTAGCACACGTGTGATCTGCAAATTCGGCCCTAATATGATGTATGTAGGTGTTTAACGGTGCCTCTGCGTAGGTACGCAGAGCAGAAGAAGACGAGCTGCGTGGGTACGCAGAGCAGAAGAAGGGTGACAATGTGGGTACGCAGAGCAGGAACAAGCGAACTGCGTGTGTGCGCAGAGCAACAGTGTTTCAGGTGCGTACGCACAGAGAAAGTACGCGGCGCGACAGTGTTTTTGGGTGCGTGCCTACTGTGGCAGTACGCGGCACAATAGTGCATTTGGGTGCGTACTGTACGCAGTGCAGTAGAAGAAGCAGTGCGTGGTCACGCAATGGAGCAGAAGGAGATCTACGGGTATACGCAGAGAAACAGAGGGTGAAGTGCGTAGCAACGCAGGCCAAAGAAGGGAAAACTGCGTATCTGTCTTAAGATCTTTTGTTGATAGAATTTTTCTGTTGATAAGGTGTTCTGGGTTCAGTTCTGTTATTGTTGATCTGGTTACTGCAACTGATTGTGTAATTTACATGTACTTGATGATCATTTGATGTATATGGATCCAGTTTGAAAATTTATGAAAAGTGGTCCTTGAAAAGAAGTAGGGGGTTGTAGCTCCCTTCCAGGAGAGACTGGAAAACGAGAGAGAGTTGTAGCTCTCTGCAGGTTGCAGCCTGCGTACTGGTTAAGGACTGCACCAGTACAAGACCATTGTAAAAGGATTTTCTAATTTGAAAGAAGATAGAGACATATTGCAGCAGGTGGTTTTCACCTACATTGGGTTTCCACCTTATATCTGGTGTTCTTTGATGTGACTGTCTGTTTTTCTTGTTCATGCTCATTGTTTTATGGTACTGATATGAAAAGATAATTCAAAGTATAAATAAGGAAGAATTGTTAAAAGGACTAGATAATACTGATTCACCCCCCCTCTCAGTATTATTTTCAACAATTGGTATTAGAGCAGGTCCTTCTAAAGAAGCTTGATCGCTTGAAGGAAGATCTTTCATCATGAGCAACTACGAGAGGAAAGCATCTATCAGGCCACCGGTTTTTGATGGGACAAACTTCAATTATTGGAAGGTAAGAGTTACTGCCTATCTTCAATCTCTTGGTACAGAAGTTTGGAACATTGTAGAGACAGGCTATGCTTTTCCTTCAACTACTCCTACAGATGCAGACGAGAAAAAGAAGTATGAAAAAAATGCAAAAGCAGTCAGTACCCTATTAGGATGTATATCCCAATCGGAATTCATGAAGGTAATGCACTATAAGTCCACAAAAGAAATATGGGACAAAATTGTCACAAGCTATGAAGGAAATGAACAGGTAAAGCGTGCCAAACTTCAAACTCTCAGGATTCAGCATGAGACTCTCAAGATGTATAATGATGAAAGTGTGGCCAGCTATTTCCTTCGGGTAGATGAAGTTGTTAATTGTATGAAAAATTTGGGTGAAGAAGTAAAAGAGGCTATTGTGGTTGAAAAGGTTCTAAGATCATTGTCCCCCAAATTTGAATCTAAAGTATCTGCAATAGAAGAAAAAGAAAATCTACGAATTCTTACTATGTCTCAGCTACATGGAATTCTAACTGCTTATGAAATGAGAAAGGGAGGTCCATCAGATAGAACAGAAGCTGCTTTCAAGGCATCAGGCAAAGGAGATTATTATGAAGCAAGCCAAGTCCCAGAAGAAGAGGAAGAAGAATCAAACTTTGCCAGAAATCTTCAAAGGGGTTCTGGAAGGTTCAAAGGTAAGTTGCCTTTTAAATGCTTTTCTTGTGGAAGAGTAGGTCATTATGCTGCAAAATGTCCTTATAAGGATAAAGGAAATGAACCTGTTAGATGGAACAAGAAACATAGTGCAAGTAAGAAACGCTACTACACTCATGAAGATAGTGATGTTCTATCAAACAGTGATGAAGATGAACGAGGTAATGAATATAAATTGTTAATGGCATTTGAAGATGATGATAATATGGATGCTATAGATGTGGATTACTTTCATGAAGAAATTACTAAACTTAAAAGATGTATAGAAGAGAAGAATATGTTCATTGATACTCTACAATTTAAAATTGATGAAAAGGAAAGACATCTTGAAAAATTAGAAGGTGAAATTGTTGGTCTTAGAAAAGAGATTGAGAAAACAAAAGCTCTTAATCTTATGTTTGTCAAAGGATCTGAAATTTTGGATGAGATTATCAATGTGCAGCGGTCTCCTCTAAACAAGACAAGTCTGGGCTATAATGGAGAAACTTCTCAAGCATCCACCTCAAAAAGTTATCTTGATGCAGCAAGAAGAAATGAGCAAAAGCACAATGAAGACCATCAGGCAAAGCAGGGACGAATTGCAAACAGAAACTATCAAGGACAATCCATCTTAAGGGTGAACAAAAGCTACAACCAGCCACAGGTAAAATCTTCTCAATTTGGTTCAAGAATAGATGACAGAAGAAATTACAATCAATTGGCTGGTAGATTCGATAACCGTAGAAGTTTCTTCAATGGACAATGCTTTTCTTGCCATAACTTTGGTCACAAAGCAGCTCAATGTGTTGCATATAAAACAATCATGACTAGGGAAGCTCAAAAACAAAGAAGTATGACCAGGATTACAAAAAGGACCTATAACAACTTTTCGGTTCTTGAAAATGAAGGTGAATGTTCTATTTGCAATAACTTTGGTCATGAAGACTCTGAATGCAGGAGCAGGTTTCAGCAGAGAAAGGAACAAGCCTCAAGCACCAAAACATGGAGAATAAAGGAACCACAAACAGAAAGATGTGGGATAGCATTTTATGCAGAGAGACAGGAAAATCTATGGTACATTGACAGTGGATGTTCGAAGCATATGACAGGTGATAAAGAAAAACTTGAGTCATATTCTGCTCTAGAAAAAGGAAAGAAAGTCTCTTTTGGAAATGATACTCCTGCAACTATAAAAGGAAAAGTTATTGCTCAGTTAAAAGAAAAGGTCAAGGCTGGAAATGGTTTCTATGTTGATGGATTGAAACATATTCTTCTAAGTGTCAGTCAGATGTGTGATCAAAGAACCGAGGTGATATTCAGATCAAATGGATGTCTTGTTCGTGATCTTGATACAGGTAAAACAGTGATCAAAGGCAAAAGAACTCCAAATAATTTGTACATATTTGAAGAAGGACAACAACAATGCTATCTAAGCAAGGATGATGAGTACTGGTTATGGTGTCGGAGGTTGGGACATCTAAGCTTTTCACAAATAAGGAAAGCATGCAAATATCAGGCAGTTCGCGATATTCCAGTTATAAAAATTCCTGACAACACCATATGCAAATCATGTCAGTTTGGAAAACAAACCAGAACTAACTTCCAGAGAAGGAAGGATCAGCCAGCATGCCTCTTGAGCTAGTATATACAGATACATGCGGTCCTTTCAGAAAAATAACACCTCGAGGAGAAGAATACTTGATATTATTCATTGGCGATTTCTCCAGGTTTGTCTGGTTAGGACTTATGAAGCACAAAGATGAAGCATTCGAAAAATTCAAAGCCTTCAAAGCCTTG
>APFE031363874.1:0-14780 GCA_000404065.3 Pinus taeda
AAAAAAAAAAATCGATGGTCAAAAGCTTTGAAATCCCTTGTGTAACCGTTGACACGGCCTACTTCCATTAAAGCCCACGTGGACTACCCCAAACCCAACTGGAGGAGGTATCGTGTGGACAAAGAGTTGTGCCAATTAGCTAGCAGTTAATCCACGGCCCAACAAATTACGGAGACGTTTAAATGGGGAGTGACGCTATAAATATTGATAAAAACTCTATCTGCTGGGAAGGTGCTCGTTAGTCATTAGTATCTGGAGTCGAATAATTTGAAGAGGTGGTATTCTCTCCGGCTGCTGGGAAAATTTGCGAAGGATCGAGGTTATTGACCACTGATCGAAACGCTGTTGCCCTCAATCTGCTGCGCTTCCGCGCTTGTTCTCCTCAAAATTCTCTACGTTTCTTGCATTAATTCTTCACTATCGAAGAGTCTACCTAGTTCTTCACTCTGCATAGCTGCGGCTTTACGCCATTATATGATGCGTAAATTCCAGGTGCGGAAGAAATTATAAATGATTTATGGTTTTTCTTTTGCCGTTCACAGCTGCCTTTCGTCTAATAGTAAATATTTTGGAACATGGAAAGAGGACGGGAGGAGGGATTTATGAGGGCGCATGGAAGACAGAGAGGAGAAACGTGAGTTATTTTATCTTCTCCATCGCTTTTATTTTGCAATGGCTTTGTTTTTGTCTGAACGGAATCTCATGCTAAGGACCGATTTTGTGTTTTCTTTACCCTCAACTTTATCCAGTACATAAATCTTTCTCTCCAGGATAACTCTACTCGCAACTAGTTCTGAATAACTCTACTCGCAACATTAGCTAGTTCTGAATAACTCTACTCGCAACTAGTTCTGAATAACTCTATTCAATTTAGTATACCGTGAATATGATTTTCTACACCCTATCCCAATTTTAGGGGTGGGGTGTTTTAATTTTAGGAACAGTACGATGGGCATCCAACAGTACGATGGCAAGATATTCCTTTTAGTTTTTGTTTTCCCAGTGGCGGATTTGTCGAGTAACAACACTGTAGCATGCTGCATGTATAGGAGGAATACTGTGGATGTGAAGTTAAACATTCTGGTTGGCAGTAAAGTAAAAATGTGGGGTTTTTCTTAACCATCCATTGCATTCATTTTATGTTCGGTGATTTAAGCTAAATATTTTTAGGTTGTTATGCATTCTGCTTCCTAATTTTGAATTTTTGCGAGTTATATTTGCTGACATTCTTCTTGTCCCTCGAACTTAAGAATTACAGCGATGCCGCAGTGGTTCTTTTATAGTTTTCATAATTCACTTATTGTTATTTAGAGATCTCTTGGATTTATAACCTTTGGTATATTCCTGTTCATAGGGAGTTCCTAGAGCTTTTGGAGTTACTGGTTTCAAAGGGACAGATTCCCAGTATTTTATCGAATATAAAATTTAAATATGGGCGGTTTGTCTATCTGTTTGTTTGCAATTTTATACTAAAGCCATGATGAGTAACCTGCTTATTTTTGTTTCTTGTGGAATAATCTAACACAGCTCGGGACTGGATCAGCATTCTTGTGGAATAGGGACTGGATCACAGAGGCTATCAAGAAATGATGCTCTGGCATATCTCAAGGAAGTAAAAGAGATATTCAAGGACAATAGAGAGAAATATGAGGAGTTCCTTGAGATCATGAAAGCTTTCAAGGCCCGAAGGTCTGTACTTTGTTTTGTAAAGTTTGACATTATCAATCAATAAAACAAGTTAGGTTTAATTTTCCTTTTTTCTCCATTAATTACACATATTTTCGCAATTCTACAGAATTGATACAGTTGGTGTTATAGCTCGAGTAAGATGTCTATTTAAAGACCATCATTCCCTTACTTTGGGTTTTAATACCTTTCTGCCCGAAGGTTATGAAATTATATTTGCTTCAGAAGAACAGCCAGTTAACTTTAACCAAGCATTCGATTATGTTGGTAAGATCAAGGTAATGCAGATGAGCAATTATGTTAATAAGACAAATATAATGCAGATGATGAGTATTAGCTCTATAATGCAGATGATGATGTATTAGTTCTTTGACATTGGAAAGCTATGTTCTATTTACAACCTAATTTATTATAACCAGATTTTGTATCGAAAATGGTGAACTGGTATGAGAGTCGTAGTCAGAACATTCATATTTCGAAAATTCAAAACTAGGAACGGTTTTACTTAGACTTTTAGTTTATTGTTTTCAGAAAAGGTTCAAAAATGATACACAAGGATACAACAACTTTTTGGATATATTAAGAATGTATAGGAATGGGAACAAATCCCTGCATGAACTCCACAAAGAGGTACTTTCAATTGTTTTTCAAAAATGGGAATATAAATGTTATTTTTTTCAAATTCTTTTAAGCTATGCTATTTATGAACTTATTTAATTTTATTTGTTGTTTGTATGTAGGTGGAAAAACTGTTTTATGATCAATAAGATTTACAAGAGGAATTTACATATTTTCTAAAATAAGAGGAAAATGAGTTTAATTTCAAAAATTGCTAGATCTTAGAAATAGAACAGAAAAATTAGTATAAAGTGATTATTTAGGAAAGAGAGTTTAAGTCATATATATATGATTTGTATGGTGACTCTTGCATTATATGCACCCTTAACTGTATATGCAAAAATCAGTCCCTTTAGTTTCAAAGGATTTCTAGTGTGATATGCATCATAAAGTGGCATAAGCATTTGAAATATGGCTTTTGCATGAATGTTTTAGGTGTATGGGCTTCTCCAATCATGAATAAGTAGAGTGGCTTGTCTATGTTTATCTATTTTTTCATTGCAATGTTTTTGACAATTGCTTGTTGTTCTGTCTTAAGCATTCTTCTAATTTTGTAGTATTCTTGAGTGTTAATTAGGATGTTATGTCAATTGAAACCCTATATTAATATTTTTTTTTGTCATGGAATTAGATATATGGAAATTATCTATATAGGTTATAATTTTTTATCAAAAAGGTTGGATTATTGAATTGCTTCTTCCAAATGACCCCATGTTGGGTTGATACTGTATGTCAATTTAGCTTCATTGCTCCTTATTGTATGTTCATGTAGTGTATGCACTTTTCCATATTGGCAAGTCTTTATTTAGTGCCTTTTAATTTTGTTTTGAAATGGGACATATAGAAAACTCTTTTTGTGTTATAATTTTGAGAGTCAAATGTGTTTTCTTGTGTTTGATGAATTGTATTTTTCTTGATTTTTTCATTTTTTATATTGGTGTGTCATTTTTAGTATACTTTGATATGAATTGAGCTAAAAAGACATGCTTTAATAGCATGAGGCCTGCTGATATACTGGTCAATGATCAAATTGCACATTACAACTTTAGAGTTGTGAGGTTCTTATTTTAGCAAAATCAATGGCTTAAGGACAAATGTATATACAAGAGTTGTGCTTATAAAGTTGCATTATCTTGAACTAAGATTCAAGGCATAGAGCTATATGGACTTATTAACTAGGAGGTTAAGAAAGGAATTGTCTAATGACTATATCATTTGAATAGCATTGATTTTTCCTTTTTCATGTTTTTGTAGTATAGTTTTGAAGGTAGTTGTTATTGATTTTTTCAACTTTGGTCATATATGAACTCTAATATGGCCCTACAACATATGAGTTGGGCACATATTGAGAATTGGCATTTGAATTCTATAAATGTGGCATATTGATTGTAAAGCTATTGTTCCATATTTGTGATGGTTTAGTTTTAGGAACACCATTGGGTGTTTCAATGTACTTTGATGTCATGAGTTTTTGTTAAACTAAATTCATCCATGAAATCTTAGAAATTAGTTGACTTATCATATTTTATTTATTCTAGGGCACTATGCATTAGTGTTTTTTTTAATTTTTTATTGAATCAATGGGTTTAATAAATGTTTTCCTTTTCATTCGGGGCATTTGGAAATTGTATCTATAATGTGACACTTTCCTTTCTGTACAAATTCTAGTATGATGGTGTCCATGTATTTTTACAACCCCTATTAAGGTGATCTTTGTTACAAGTTATAAATAATTTTAAGAAATTTTCAATTTATGATTTTTTGTTTATTCCATATATTATTGCATTTTCTATCTATAGAAGACCATGTTCATGTTTTCTCCCACTATTTTGAAACTATTTTTTTTCTGTAAGCTACCATAGTACCTTCCTTTTCTATTTATAAAACAAGTTGTTCCATGTACAACAGTTTGGTGGCCTCAACTTGCCCATATGGGAAACCAAGTCTATTGGCCACTTGAGTCTTTTATATGCCACCCATCCAGAAACAAAATTTAATCAGTCTTTCAATCCAAGCTAAATAAAGTGCACATCTAGGAACACTAATCATGTTTGGAACTAACATAAAACACTTGAAAACAAAATGCTAGCCCCAAAATGATCAAACTAAAAAGTACAAAAAACTATTCCTTTATCTTTGTGGGATTCCACAATAGCTGGTGTTTGCAGCATCTACCGTGGAGTCTCTTGCATCTACCACCGAGTATAGAACTACTTGCATAATCATGATAATTACCAGACCCATGGCTCTTGCAAGTAATTGCTTCAAAACCCAGTACCAGATGCACGGCTCTTGCAAGTAATTGCTTCAAAACCCAGTACCAGATGCACGTCTTGCTTATATAGCTTCATCTTGGTGTGTTATGGGTTGGGGACAATATCCCCCCATTCCTCCAGCTCTAGCTCAGAATCCTCTTCGATGCTATCTTCCATCTCCTATATTAGTTATATTAGATGAAGAATGTTAGTGTCAGTTAGTCCCTTCTCTATATGCACAAGCTGCCTCCTGGATAGTCATCCTAATGGATTTCCTACCTCTTCTCCTACTTGTTGGTGCAGAAGTAGTAGGATGGCTTCTACTTGCTAGCTGACTCTGCCTCCATCACCCCTACCTCTACCTAGGCCAGCCATCTTTTCCTTTAGTGCCTCCTCCTTATAATTATGAACAGCGAACATTAGCTTTCTAAGAGATGCAATCTTCCCATAATCTAACATGTGCTTGTAGCTTAGCATTCCTTCCCCACTCTAGTCTCCCCCTTCACTTTGTAGAATATATGGTCTCTCCCCCAGACTAAGAGGTGCCCAAGCACTCAGTCATCCCTGGCATGTATTGCATTCTTAGTTTTTTAGGGTTGACCCTTTTCCCTTCTAGTACATTCCCCTAGCATGCTTATGCTATGTTACTCTCCCTGCCTCACAATGCAATCCTCACACTAGCTAAGACACAACCCCTCCCTAGAAATTCCCATATTTCCCTCCTCCAACATACTATGCATGACAGAGTGAATTACATACCAAGTCACAAGGCCCCTCCCTGGCAATTCCCACCTTTCCCACCTCCTACATACTATGCATGATAGAGTGAATTCTAGGAGGTGATCCACATAGCCAATTCTCCTCCTTCCTTCACTGCACGCTAGGATCTCTTCCTACCCTTGCCACCCTCATGTTCCCCTTTCCATCTATGGTACCTCCCATCCCACTACAGCCACCACTTCTTCCCACCTCTTCCCTCACTCTACTGGCACTTAGGTGCCTCTAAACTCATGCAGGGAGGCATGGGGGACACCATCAAGTCTGTTTGATCTATGTTGAGGGAAATAGGTGTCTGTCCTAGCCATCCTCTCCCCTACAGTCCTCCTATTCTTACTCTTCCCTTTCATCACTTCGATCAGGGGCCCACTATTTTGAAACTATGTTACAAAGTAGTAATCCAATATTTTTCCATAGAACATATGATCTAGACAAATCAATTGTTTTTTGCATTTATCTTAGGTCTATAATAACTTGTACAAGTTGTCTTTTTTTACAAGATAATCAATATAGTGTTCTTATTTTGTTTCAATATGGTTCCTTTTTCTTTTGTTGTCATATATTTCATCTATTGTTCCAATGTGATTTCTTTTTCTTTTTTTGCTATGTATTTGAGTTAGTGTGTGGAACTTAACAAATAAAATTGGAGGGCACAATTGAGGCATCATTTCAAATACAAGATTCTTCATTTTTTGGAGGTAGTGAGGAGAAATCCTTATCTGCTTGAAATTTATGTATCAAATGTGAACTTTTAGTGATTTTTATAAATTGGGCTTGTACTTAACATAATTTTATAATAACATTATTTCTTGTTATTTTTCCTTTTAGATTCACATTGAAATGCATAAAATGATTTTTTCAACAATTATCTACATTGTTTTGAAGAACAAATTTTTGAGGTGATATGAAAAGTTAAGATTGTAATGCATTAATTCCCATTGGGCTATTTCTTGGTAACTAAATATTTGTACAATTCCATGGCCACCTCTATCTCCAAAAGATATTGTTGGCAAAATCATCTCTACTACATATTTGTCTTTGAAAATCCCACCTGGTCATTGTCCTTCATTTTTTTCTATTTCAATTATCTTGTCTTGTAAATCATGAATATGTTGTGAGCCTATGAAACCATGTGCCTCTGCCTCATTTGGTCTTTTTCCTGTTGAATTGTGTTTTCTTTGACTTTTACAATCATTGTCTTCATCTTGGGATGTATTATCATTAATGTTCTATTCAAGAATTTGATTCCAATTTTTATTTAAGGAATGCTTTAAGATTTATATAAACATAGAGAACATATGTCTTTCATCACACTCTCCATAAGAAATTTAAGTATTGGATATGAATTATTGTATTTCAATAGTATTTTTAATGCAATAGAAATTATCATTTCATAAAGGATGAATTGTGGAACTGCTTTTCAGACAATTTTGATGTCCATACTTACATTGATTATTGAGGTGACTAAGCCAGTTTGGGATCATTTGTAGCCCCATTTCGTTATTTGTGAAAACATAATTCTTGTTATTTGGGAAATCAAGGAAGCAAACAAGAACCCAAATGAGTGATCATAACATTCACAAGAAAAGGAAGCTCAGAAGCACAAAAGGATAAGGGATGGACAAAATGTCAAGTGTTTTTCATTTCATTAATTTGGACATCATGCCTTTGAATTTACCAATCCTCTCTTCAAGTTATAAGAGTGTTGCTACAATTGACAATGACCTATTATGTCATATTTCTTTAGGTTATGCAAAAACTTGGTAACTTTGCATTTTCAAGTTCTGTTTTGCATGATCTACATAACATCTTGTTGTGAAAAGTTTTTCCTCTTATGTACACTTGTACTTAAGTTTGTTCTAAGTCATTTCCAAAAATTATCCTACTCTTTCCAAATTCCAACTTTTTATATAGTCTACATTTGATTCTAGTTATTCCTTCAATTTGCTTTATTGAAGTTTGTATAGGTGTACTCTTGGATGAGTCACAATCTCTATTCCTTAATTTTTTATGTTGTTTTAAATACTTTTTGTACTATATATATGTAGAATTTGTTTGGATTTGTGAAAGTTCATCCTATTTTTGTAACTTTGGTGTTTTTCTACTATGTTATAAGGTAGATTGTATTGATCAATACTTTGATTTGTCAATAATGGTTCATAATGAATGTCTGATGTACATGTTTGGAATGATACAATGTTATATTATTGATTAGAATTTGTATTTGATGAGTATTAATCGACAACACTTTTAGTGATAGATGAGCATATTTGTATTTTTACATTGGATATGATTGATGTGGGGTACAAGAAAAATGGTGACCATTCAACTCTTAATTTTTCATATGGCATTGTGATATTATAACAATATCCTTGCTGGCCTACGAACATGGGTGGGGGTTATATAATGTCATTTGTTAAGTATTTTATTAGAGAATGCAATGAATCTTGGTTGTGACCCATGATTTTATTCCAAAAGGGTTGGAGAATATAGAGTTGTAAAGATTGTTTATCAAGATCACGTGCTATTAAGTGAGAAATTGTAGTAAACATGTTATCAAGACATTTGGATAGAATTCTTTTATTTTATCCAATCCACTAATTTTCATTTGATGAACAACATTTTGGTAATGATTTTCAAGATCTTTGGAAAGAGGTGACAACCAATAATTAGAGACCAAGTTGCATCCACCTAATTTTTTGTACAATAAATTTCAAAATGTCCATTAAGAGGATTTGTGCCATGAAACAAAATGTAGAATGGGATTATATTTACATGGTTATTCAAAACAAAATACCTTGTTTCCATTGTTAATGAACAAACTCCAATTGTTATGTTCAACCACTTGGGTAGCTCTTTAATAAGATCATCAAAACTTAATATTTACAATACAACAATATTTTTAATAATGAATATTTACCATGGATATTATTAACTTCTAAGTAGGATATTTTAAAATACCATGGCCCAATACCTAGAAGAGAAAGATAGAGAGAGGGGCTGAGAGAGGGAGAGGAGGGAAGAAAATCATAATACAATGGGCTAATACCATGGTTTATCAATATCATGGACCAACTATGATTTTGATTATTATGTTATATGAAGGATTTTAATTATTTTATTACAATACAATGGGCCAATACCATTGCTTAACAATGCCACATGCCCAAAAAAGTAAATTATTTCAAAACCAAAATATTTTACAAATACTTTTTATTTATTTAGTTTTTTAATATTTTTTAATCAATTCTAAAATAAAAAAAGGTTATAGTTAATTTTTAGGTATATAGAAACCCTCCATCCTCACTAGTATGAGAAATATTCCCCCATATATTAAATCAAGGATAGGCCCATTTTAACGAAGGATCCTCACTAGTATGAAAAATATTCCCATAGATATTAAATAAATGATAGGCCCATTTTAAAGAGGGATCCATGCAAATAGAGAAAAAAAGTGACTAACAATGATAGAGGAAAGATAAGGCATGATTATCTTACCTTTTTTATTATTGTATTTTCTTTGAAATGTTTGATCCAAAAGATAGGCTTAATATTTTACAACCAATTGTATATTTTCATTTTAGAGACTCTCTTAAATATAATACAATGGGATCATATTTAAGAGAGAGAGTGAGATGGAGGGGGAATTGAGTATGGGAGAAAGACATAGATGTGGTAGAGAGAGGGGGAAAGATGAAGGAAGAGAGAGAGAGGAAGGGGGAGAGAGGAGGAGAGAGGGAACGAGAGAGGGAGATGTATTTTCATGAGCAAAGAGACTGAGGGAAGAATAAAGGGGAGAGAGAGACAGAGTCATAAGGGAGATGTTAAGATGGAATGAGGCAGAGAGGAGACGAGGAAAGGTAGAGAAAAGGATAGGATATACATAGGGAGAGAAGGGGGAGAGAGATAGGGAGACGTAGATATGGAGGGGGGAGAGAGGGGAAATCGAGAAGGGGAAACAAAGGGAGATAGTGACAGTTTGAGGGTGGAGAGAGAGTGTGTGTGTAATGGGGGGGAGAGACAAATGAAGGTGGGAGAGGAAGGGAGAGAAAGGAAGGAAAGTACAGGACTTGAGGGAGAGGAGAGAGATGGTGTTAGAAGGGAGAAAGAGGGAGTGAGAAGAAAAATGACATTGAGAGATAGAGATGGAGAGAAAGGAGTGATAAGGGAGAGATGAAGATGGAAAGAGGGAGAGAGGAGACAAGGGAAGGGAGAGAAAAGGAGAGGAGAGAGATAGGGCAGGAAGGGGAATAAAGAGACATGGAGACATAGATATGGAGGGGAGAGTGAGGGGGAGAGAAAGAAGGGAAGAGAGATGGAGATGGTGACTATTTGGTAAATTTAGTGTTGTCTAAATTGCTATCATAAATTGTCAACCCCAGGCTCGTAAGCTGATGAAGTGAAGTGTACAATATATACTTAAGCAGCCTTTCCTAGTTCTTTTTATCGTTTTTATTTTATGTCTAACTTATCTTCCTAATGTGATGTGATGAAGTTATAAACAAGTGAGTGAATGTGTGTGTATGTGGCGATTTCTAAATGCTTCTTGAATTTTAAAGAGAAAACTTGAAAAATAACTTGGAATGGAATTAAAGCTTCGAATGAAAGTAAAGCATCAAACAAAAAGACCAATGGCACTAGTCCAATACCTTTACTGCTGATAAGAATGAAAATGAAATCTATATTAACTCAGCTGAAAGCAAGAACACTATTCTAACTCCTCTATTAAATCTAAAGCAATGCAAAAATTAAATCACACTACTTAATTCTCCCTTAACATTCTGCCTTTAGCTAAATTGATCATGTGAAAAAGAGTTAGGAGTGAATTAGCAATATGAGTCTAAAAATAAATAAACCAAGCTGCAATTAGATGATATTTTGGTCCCATAAAAGTTAGTGAATCATGATAAAAAGAACCATCAAGAGATTAGCAACTTGACAAAACTTAATAAAGTAAACTAGGCAAGGAAACTAACTAAGCAAGGAAACTAATAAAAATCAAAGCGAAAGTCAGCACTTTAGATAAGACAACTTCAGATGCCACTAGTGTTAAAAAGAAGGAAAAGCACACTGTCCCGACTCCTAACAAAGCTGTAAAAACACACTCATCAGTCATGAAAAGTACAGAAACGTAAAGCAGCATAATTCAAACTCTACATTAATATACATGATAAATTAAAGAAAAAGGAATGCAGGAAAGAAAAATGAAAAACTACTGTACAATGGTTGTAGCAGACAGGGGCCCTCCATCCACTTCAACCAATTAAAAGATCAGCTACGCAAGTAAGAACAGAACTGTCTTTTGATATTAAATCAACACATAACAAAACACAGTGGAGAGCGTAAACGCTATATAAAAGAGTCTTGAAACAAAGTTTACAACAGCAAAAGACTAACTTCAAAAACTCTACAATCAGCGTGTAGAAACGCTTTATTTATAGCAAGAACACAAACTATCCTATGCGTAAACTAAGGTAACTAAAAGCTATGCAAAAGACACGTTCAGCAACACCGTGCACGGATCTAGGAAACAGTCATCATGGTTAATAAATCCGCTGTTGGATTCTTGTCCCTGCAGTCTTCGTGGCTAAAGAAGAGGCCAGCTGTGACTTACGTGCTCCAACTGAACACGCAGAGCCGTGCCACAGTTTGCAACCTTGCCGTTTGACCAGAGCTACCTCCACGTTGACCAGGGGTGTAGACGGCCAGTTTGGCTGAGCTGACAGCACACACACCATGTACACAGTCATACAAACTTGCCCATGTGGCTCTTTCCTCTAGAGGACACCTGGATCATAGCAAACAAGAAAATGGCTGCGAAATCTGGGATCGGCTGCGGAATCAGAGATCGGCTGCGGAAACCTGTAACAGCTGCAAAATTGCAGCACTTGAACCAAAAATCTAAACCAACAGTCAACCATTAGCATAATTAGCAAATAATGTCAAAAAGTCCTATAATGCAATGAATTGAACAAGCTGATGAAGGAAATGATGACAAAAGAAGGAAACGAGTAGGAAAAGGCTGTTGGGAGGATGGGTAAATAAGTGCAGGTTTGAGGCCCAACATACCCCCACTGTGAAGGTGTTGCATGTCCTCATGCAACCAAAACTTGTCATGATTTTTCAGTTCATATGCTCAGATGCCTCTGCCAAAACATCCAACCCTCTCCTTTTTATTCTTACTCCCAAATTTATTCTTGGTTTCTAACCAAACACCTAAACCTAAAGTTAATCAAGGCCCTGCTCAATTTCTTGCATTTCCTCTTCAATTTCCTATTCTTTTTCTGCCAAAGACCCAAGTGAAGCATTGTATTGTCATGGACAATTTTGTCCACCTTGACTTGTTCTTTCAATGATTCATTCTCCTGCTTAATATGCCGGTTCAAGACTTCCAGCTCAAATACCTCTTGTTTTAGAGAGTGGACCTGTTCATCAAGAGGAAATATAATGCTTGGACCGGCAACAGATTGCTCTAAAGTCTCCAAATAATCATATGCCTCCTGCTGGTCAGGGTCAATGTCAGGTGTTTGTCTTGGTCTAAATTCAAATCCTTGAAAACTGCTTTCTCTTTCTTGCTGGAAGGGACTTTCCTCCCGTGGAGGACTAAACTCAACATCTGCTGAATTGGAGTCTTTTCAGGTGTGCCAAAATCAATGAAATGGGACTGCTTCCCTTTAGTCACACTCTTCTTCCCTTAAGCCTACTGCTTCTTCTCACTTGTACACTAGTACTCTTTGGCTGACACTATGTTTCTCTTTCTGTTTCTCTTCAAGAGGGCAGTAGCATGAAGTTGAACAAGTCTATCAGCTAGTGTTTGGGATTCTTCTTCAATTGAGGGCTCAGGTGAAGGAAATGACTCTTGCACAATGGCTTTCCCTTTATCCCCCTTTTGTCTTTTAGTTCTGTCCACCTTTTTCCTTTCTTCTTGGGCAATTTCTTGGGCAGTTTCTTGAACAGTTTCTTCAGCAGTCTCCTGGGCAGTAATTTCTTTCCCTCTTCTCCTACTTCTCTTTAGTATCCTAGGAGAGCTGCTAGAGGCTTCAGCTACCTCTTGAAAATGGTTTCTAACTAGAAACTTCTCCCATGTATCATTTTTAGTTTTCAACTGCTCCTCAATTAAAATTCTAATAAGCCCATGGTGATACAAGTGGGGTTCAATGTTTCCCACGTGTTTCTGAACAGTGGCACACATCTTCTTTAGACTAGCTAACAAGAAACAAGGTAGATTGATAGCACGGTCATCCATAAAGTGCATCATGATTCTTGCATGGTATACATACATGACACTGAAACGACCTTCACATGTTAAAAATTTTTGAACAAGCAACAATAATGAAGTCCATTCCTCTTTAATGACACGTACAGGGATTCCCTTAGTGAAAATGGAGGTATCCATACCTGGATTCTTGAGCATATTTCTCCACTCTTGATCTTCAACTGTTCTGTTTTTGAACAAGCGTTCTCCTTTTTGAGGCAAAACGGTTGCTGTGGCCAAAGTGCTCTCTGTTATGGTGAACTGCAGGTCACCTACCTCCACGGTTTTCCCGTCAAATGACCCGGCAAATGCCTTAGTCACCTCCTTATGGTACCCGTTAAATTTCTGAATAAACTTCAACCATTCGGCTCTCTGCAGTGCTTCTTTTACCTGTGGGTAACCCTCTAAAAACTTCGAACCCTCCGGTTCTGCTCTTAACAATTTCCCCATTCTCAGCTCTCAGCTTTACTTAAAGCTCTGACAGTGGAATATGGACGCTTGAGGAGAATTCTCACGGGAAAACAGGGGAATTACGGTTGTACAGAGTAACCGTAAGGTAATAAACAGTATGGTGAAGAACTTGGGGTTTTGAACAGTGAGGTGAGGAAAAAAAAACAAAGAGGGATTTACAGTAAAAACGAGAGTGGTGTATGAAAACGAGAATGGAAACGGTGGTATGAGAGTAGAGAACAATACGGCAATGAGTTTATGCATGCGGGTGCAATGATCAAATCCGTAAGCGTCAGGTGACTATGTAAATTTGGTTGCAGAAATGATCATATGTAGAGCCGTAGTACACTAGTATACGTCACTGAGGTACGAGTAGTTAATGGAAGAGAAGCTCGTATCAAGTTCAAATCAATAGCAATTAGAAAACTTTTAGGAGGGTGATGAGGTGGATTAGGCGTGATCGTGGACGAGGAGTGGTATACTCTTGTCAATCATTGCATTAAGTGACTCCTACCACGATTTGAAAACCATGCATAAATGACATTAAACTGTTGATTAAAAATTTGGAACATACCTTCATACATTTGCATTTGATCCCTTTGTTGATTATGGTGGCTAACTTTTGATTGCTTTCTGACCTTACAGGTGCTATGTATCTTTCTGCCCTTTGACTGTAACTCTGATTTTTTTTTTGAAACAGAATTGCTTTGATTGCAGAGACAGAGTGTATTGGCTGCGGAAACTCGGTATGAGCTACAGAATCTGCAACAACACTTTTCTGCCTACACAAAGATGATTAGAACAACTTATCTGAATGGAATAGTCCTGAGAGGGACTTTATTGGTGGAAATGAGATGGAATGAATGAACTGAAAGAAAAATGAAGTGGAATGAAGTGATAAGATGGATGAAACGGAATGGATGAGATGGAAAGAGAGAAATTTTTTATTTGGAAAATATAAAGTGTCAGGTGACCCTGATTTTCACCTTATATTTTCTGCATAAGACCGCCAATCCAAGATTGGTTTTCAGGCTTATACAAGAGACTTTTCTTTTTTTTAACTCAGAAAGAAACAAAGATTAGGTTGATGGAGGAGAAGAATTCTTATCCACTAGCCTCATTGCAGAATTTTCTTGGAATACTTTGACAAAGTCCTCTTTTGAGAGTGGCTTATGATAGATTTTCAAGCGGTGGCCATTCACAATAAGAGGAGTTTGGAACTCATCAATAGTCTTGATTCAGACTGCTCCATTGCTAAAGACTTCATCAATCTCATATGGCCCAAGCCAATGAGTTTCAAATTTCCCTTTGAAGTCTTTAAACTTCGAATCAAACAGTAGCGCCCAATCTCCTTTTTGAAACTTCTTATCTTTGATAAATCGATCATGCCATTTAGTCCTTTGGTGCTGAACTAGATCGATCCTCAGAATTGCATCTTGTCTTATTTCATCTAGCTCATTTAGCTGGTCCATTCTGTGCTTTTGGGCTTCTGATAATCTCATCCCCAATTGAACTGCCATCTTGAAGGTCTTTATTTGAAACTCAATGGGGAGCAAGACTTCTTTCCCATAAACAAGTTCATAGGGAGAATGTCCTGTTTTGTTCCTCCATGTACTTCTATAGGCCCACAAGGCTTCAGGAAGCCTCTCTGCCCAATCTCTTCTATGGAGATGAACAGTCTTGGTGATGATGCTCTCAAGAACTTTATTTGTAGATTCCACTTGGCCATTTGCTTGCGG
>APFE031363885.1:0-10403 GCA_000404065.3 Pinus taeda
GCTTAAGCAAAAATTTAAAAAATCTACACACCTTTTTTCACTTTGTAGGAGCTCAATATTGCCTCTGATGTATCTCTGTAATTTTGGATCATCTAGTTTTGAAATTGCGACCTGCAATAGCCCTCTGTGTCCTCTTTCCAATGCCACCAGTCTGACCCCAATTGGATTCTCCATTGAAGAGTTATGCCAAATCTCCCATTGACCTGATTATAGACTAATTCAGTAGAGCGAACTTGTACGATGTGCCACGTGTCCCTGTTTCAACCTTTGGCTTTGAAAAATATATACAAGAAACTACAATCCATCCTCTTTCTTTACCTTCTTACAAAATTTCAATCCGATGCTCAGAGATAAAGTTATGATGATTTTCCCCAGGTCACCTGTTTGGAATGTAATTCAGGAGTCTGCAAAAAGACCAACTTCCTCAGATCATATCTCCACAAATATAGCGCAAAAAGCTCTAAAATTCGGACCGAAGGTTCCGTGCGATTTCATCTCAAATGGGTTTTTTTTTCATTCTGAAACGTCGCAGAAAAAAAGTGATAGCGAAAATTCCACGCTGACCTATTTGGAGCAGCGAAACCCTAGAATCCAAAGCTCTAATACCAAACGCTATGAAAACAGCTCAAGAAGAAGATAGAAAAGATAGATCAACACCTTAAAATTCAGCCTCTTCGAGGGGGACACCTCCTTTACATTACATAAATGAACAATTCTTGGATGATTCAAATGAAAAAACCTCCTTTCTATATATAGGAGTCCAAGGAGTCACAATATAACCCAGCCGACCTAACAATAATAATATAAAGCCACAAAAATAACAATAGAGGGATCCTATGGGTCACAGTAATAACAATATGGGTACAATAGGGGCACAACAATATTAATAAGGGATACAACTACAATAGTAATGAGGTAATCACTAGTATTATAGGGACCCAACACTATTGCTGCAAGGATTGACCTTGGGGCTGCAAAGGCTGTCCCTGCGACTGCAGAGGTTGGCCCTACAAAGACATAGGCTAGGAGGTTTGTGGAGCATACTGCATCTACTGCTGCATGGTTTGTTGCAAGTATTACGAGGGTTGTCCCTACGGTTGTTGCAGGTATCCTTGCTATGGTATCATTTTCCCAAGTTGTTGTGTAGACGGCCCTTGCTACAACAAAGGTTGCCCTAGTGGCTACAAAGGTTGTCCTTACTACTGCAGAGGTACTTGAATAGTTCCCAGAAAATTTCTGAACTATATCTGGCCATAGCCACCATGAAAAGTGGATGGACTAGGCTGAACATATTGTATAAGCTGAAGGACGAAAGGTGTATTGATGATCCCTTGAGAACCATATGGAACATAAGGAGCTTACTGAAACTGAGCCTCATAAGGCTGCTGATACTAGAAATTTCTTGACCCAGATGGACCAACAGGATTTTGGACCTGTTGGTACTGGACATTGCTTAATCCAGCAGGATCAGTAGGGTTTTGGATAACACCAGAAGAAGGCTGGTTCATCCCAACCATGTGAGCCTTGAGATACTCACATTGGTTGTGCCTGACATCATAGAAACACTCATATTCTACCCCCCAGGAAGTGGTACAACTTGGCCACTTACTGGAGGGGTCGAAGAAGTGACAACAACATGCCTCGATACCATCGGTTGAACTGGACGGGTGACTGGGATGGATGAGACAAGAGGGTTTGGAATGATGGGTTGCATCGAGACTGAGGTAACGACAAAAGGAATCACTTGTTGGGAGGTCGGGTTTGGAATGCACGGGCCTGTAGTAGGCATGGCACCAGACACCCAAATAGGATTGTGATAAAGTGATGAGGCACTAGGTGTACCTGAGACCAACTGTGCTAAAGTCACATAATTAGGTGACAAATCTCGATACGCACTAATGGGAATTCTCCCCGTGAAGGGGAAACCTTCAAGAGGAAATTGTTGTTCTTCCTCTTCGATAGTGTGTGAAGTGGAAATTTCTGATTGATCTAGAGAGGTAACTGGGGCTTCTCCTTCGGGTTCCATAGCTGGGAACAAACGACAACGAACGACCAAATATGTATGAGGGGATAATTCCAAAGGAATGCCTGGCTAATCATATGGACTATACAGACGCTACGATGATATCACAACAAGGTAAAACAAAGGATTCGAAGGATATATAACAAATCCAAGCTGACCGTCAAAAGTTGGCAAACTCTCAGGAGTCTAGATGGGATTGTCCGAAGATTTTGGGCCAATATCAGCAGGTGAATCGGTATCTGAAGTAGGTGGAGGACAAGATGACAAAGGTTGAATTCTCAAAACGATTCCAAGTTCAACACCTTGGTCCTCCAATGACTTTGGTAATTCAGGAAAAGGCTCCTAAGACAATCTTTTAGACAAAGGAGAGGAAGAGGAACTAGGTGAACCAGATGGTTCAGCAACGATGACCTTGTCTTAGTTAACAGGAAAAGAGAGATAAATTTCAAGGATTTAAAATGTACTTTACGGAAAACTCATGATTTTGTCTATAAAAGACTAACAGGATGTTATAAGTTCGTGGGCAACATTTTTTTAAGATGCATAAATAAATTGGTGCTCTTTCATGTTTTAAGAGTCGAGAAAGAAGCAAAGATGACTCTATCACTTTTGATTGGAAACAAGCTCAAAAGGACAAGCGCTCGAATGATCTTTTAAGTTTAATGAGTAAAAATATCCAATGACTACTCTGGATGATCTAGGTAAAAAGGATGACCAAGCAACCGTGAACTATAGAATACCTCTTGGTGAATCAAGAAGTATGGGAAGGAAATCTCACCAAACGTTGTGTTCGGTGTATCATGTTTGCAAGGTGGCAGACTCAGATTCCTATTGATAAAGGATTGTAGCCTAGAGGGGTCTCCCTTTACATACTCGACAATATGGGGAGCACAAGTCCCGTACTAGTGTTGTCTAGTGTCGAAGCTAATGACAACTACTAGGTTTAAAGACGTCGGAACACATTTCTAGCCTAGACCTTATAGATGCGATCATTAGGTTTCAAATGTGCCTTAGGTTAATTGAACTCATTTTAAAGTTTATCTTGAATTATGTCTCTATTTTTAGGCCTTAGCAATGTGACTCGGAAAGCCCTAAATGCAGCTAAATGAGACAAGACCCTTTCAGTTCGAGGAATTGTCTACACTAGAGAGGATAGAAAACACAATCAAATTCAAACAACCAAGCAACCGAAAGAGAAATGATTTTTCACTACTTCACTTTTCGAGAAAATAAACTAATGAAAAAATCATTCCAATTCCTAGTTTCCTAACAAGTACACTCCAATAGTCCTTTCAAAAGTAAAGATAATTCTTTTTCTTTTCAAATGTCAACGCAATCCTAGTCTTAAATGATGCTGACTAACATAACATATTGACACAACAAACTAGAATTGTGTACTTTTCATGAAATGACAAAATGAATTTCTCATAAAACACTTCAATGAAAAAGTTTCAAGACAATCCATTCTCAAGCAAATGAAAACACAAAAAGAGAATCTATTTCAAACTAATGATGCAATGACTTTACCAAAAACAAGACAAGCAATTTGATCTTTGCCGGAAAAGAGATGTTTAGACAAGGAAATGAAACTTTTCAAAATTGTGTAATGGAGATCAAAGCCATAGAAGGACCATAAACAAAATTCAAGGAGTAAATGCAGCAACAACTTGACTCACTAAGTTCACAATCAGCTAAATTAATGGGAGAGTTGGCACAAAAACTGGTAGCTTGAAGACTTAATATGTTAAAATACACGAGGTATTTAAAATAATAATTTATTAATATGTATAAAATGTATAAGATGATATGAATGTTACAATTAGGCCCTACTTTTATACCTAAGCAGGTGTTCTTTCGTGAATGGGCATGTCTTTTAGACATGCCTTTTCACTTAACTTACTGGCTAGTTAACCTAATTAATATTTGATTATTTAATATTTATATTTATTTTATTTGTTTAATTGTTATGAATTTGTATTAATAACATGCCCCTTCCTTCAGAAGCTTTGTCTCAAAGCTTGTTGATGAAAGGACTTGATCTCTTATCTGCCACGAATGTCTTCTTTTTCACTTGACCGCTAATATTCCTTCATTTGCCCGCGTCATGGTAGCTTCATCTTCTATGATTCGCTAGTACTCTGATTTGAGTCCATGGTTATTGATTTATTTTTTTAATCATCATATATATATATATATTATATATATATATAATATATATATATATATATATATAAATATATATATATATATATATATTATATATATATATATATTAATATAATTATAAAGTTATAATTTATATATATAATATAGTAATTATATAATTTATACTTCGAATTTCATATTTTTATTTTATTTTATATAATATATATATATTATATATATATATATATTATATATATATATATATATATAATATATATATATATATATATATAAATTGTCCAATTGGCACGACCGAACATAGAGTCATGGTTGGTCGACAAATTTGTTCACGCTATGCAGAAACAGTAAAAAAGTCTCGAGTTCGAACTCTGCTTCTAATTGGCCAATAATCCGAGTGTTCTTCCAGACTTTCAAGTTGTGCGCATGCTCGCTCCGAACCAGAGCGCAATCTATCAAGGATTGTGAAACAACTTTTAATGGCTCTAAATTGAGTCAAATCCACTTCGAACCGCCATCACAGCCGGTTCATTCGGAATCATCTATAATTTGTCGCTCGGAAGCTACTGCAAATTCCAAAATACAGAACAAGACCTCCATGATTTCTACATCAACCAAATAGTTGCAGATTTCAATGTCTTTAGCTAGGGTTTCTAGAGTGGCCAACAGTTTTGAGTAGCAGTTTGCCATATATTCCTTTACATGCCATAGATAAGAGACCAATGTGTCTATAATTCCTCCCAATTTTTCTACCATTACAGAAATATCAGGACTTTCTATGACCAATGCGTGCATGAGGTTTATCAATCATAAATGGAATTCTTCTTTCTCAGACTCAAAGTCCACGCATGTTCTTGCTATTGGACCGAGGAGGGAATAGTCAAAATGAATATCTGCAGGGATGATAGGTGATTCAGTGTCATGGTCCATGTGAGCAACAATGGAGAGTGCCATGGCCACCCATTTGGGTGAGGGATTAGGGCAATGTAAGAGCATGGCCACACAGCAGACGCCCACTCCCCTGGCCACTAACCAGGGTTTGCATAGAAAATCCATTGAGAGTAGAAGGAGGAGGTCCTGCCTCTATTGCTTCACTACGGAATTAGTGTCTAGCATGAAGTCGTCTAAGTTGGACACGAAATCGAAGGGAGGGTCGAGGTCGTAGCGAGAGAACTAATCCTCTATTTCAACTCCCATTTTGAAATCCGGCCTCAAATCTTTTGGCTTGTGAGAGTATTTTACAGAATCTCAATTGTAGGTGAGGGTGGACGTAGGGATTCAAAAAGGATCCCTCATGAATGTATCTGACATGGGACAGAAAAACTTATGGGGAATTTCATCGTAACTAGGGTTGTTGTCATCGATATTTGGGCTTGGGCTTGTGCTTGGGCTTAGTCTTCGCTTCTAAGGATTGAGATTAGACATAGCTATATAAGCAGCCACATGAACTGTAAAGTAAGCCCCTGAGAGTGTGAGTGTGAGTGTGGATGGTCGGTTACACATGTGCATGGTCAAGAATGAAATTGGACTGTCACCCTCATTATTCTACTTATAAGCATGGTACACTTTTAACATCGTCAGATAATCAACATCAATGTGCACAAACCAAGCTTTTGTTGCGTCTACAGCTTCTCTAGGCCACAAAAATCAATTGTTGACTGATAGTATTGCACGGGTGGAATCAATTTCATTGGAGCAATTGAATTTTGGATTGTCAACTAATTTTTTTTTTTACGTTTAAGGATCCAAAGGAAACTCTCTCATTAATTCTCCCAATTTTGTTAGATTTCCATCATCTAAAGCACCTGAATCATTCAAAGTCTTTAATTATTTCTATAGAGTTCCTGGAGTAGGTGTGTCCATAAATTCAAAGTGTACTAAATCATCAATCCCCAAAAATTTTAGATTAAGAACCACATTTGCTAGACTGGAACGTAAAATCTCAGGGTATGTCTGTGCTTGAAGAGAATTATGGAAACTCTTTTATGTATAAAGTCTAAAGAATTTTCCTAGTTGTGTTATACTCGCACTTGAACGCCCATCAATCAAAAGTGATTTATAGTTATTGTCCATATCCTTCTGAACCACAATATTTAGCCTGTCACTGGGTACCTTCTTATCATTGTTTGTATCAACACTCTTTAAGATGCTTCCTAGTGTGTATTGGATTTTGTCGTGACACATATTTGTCTTATTTGTTAAATCATGTCTTAAATCTCTTTCACCTTCATTCCTATCAAAAACATGGGTTGTACATATCTCAAAAAAAATTTCCTGATCAATCTCGACCTCTGGAGCAACAAGAATTGAATTTTCTTCACCCACCATGCCTATTTTGTCGAAGGAATTTACATTCTCCACATCTTTAAAAGCCTGCTTTTGCTCTAAAGACACAAATGATAGTTTTTCATTGACAAAATCTCCTTGTTTGTCAAGATAATCCTCATCTTGATTTATATCAGCTTCACCTTGTTTCGTTTCTTCATTGTCCCTATTATCTTCCTTATTATCGATTTCCTTTCCACATGCTTTAACGTTTGCACTTGATTTTTCTAATCGCTGAAATACTTCTTGAATTTTATTAAACTACTCAACACCTTTAGGATGTGAACGCAATGGCACATTGTGTTGCGAACAACGTTCAAATATCACATGATTATATCATGTGCAATGGCTTTGATACCACTAAAGCATAAAAACTATGGCTTAAGCATGAAAATTGATAGCTTGAAGACTTAATATGTTAAAATACACGAGGTATTTAAAATAATAATTTATTAAGATGTATAAAATGTATAAGATGGTATGAATGTTACAATTAGGCCCTTCTTTTATACCTAAGCAAGTGTCCTTTCGTGAATGGGCATGCCTTTTAGACATGCCTTTTCACTTAACTTAATGGCTATTTAACCTAATTAATATTTGATTATTTAATATTTATATTTATTTTATTTATTTATTTGTTATGAATTATATTCATAACAGTTCCCACACACTTTCGTTAGTACTCCATGATGGCCTCAACAATGGTAGTTTTAATGCTCTTCCCTTTAGTCTTCACACTAAACCAAATTCAGAATTCTCCCTCACACACAACTAGAGAGCTACAACTATGAATAACTTGTTGATTACTCCAAACTTAATTAGCACTAGCACACCAACACTAGCTTGTGCTTGGGAAAAAGGGAGGTTTATATAGCATGAATGGATGGGAGATGGTTCCTCTTCTTATTGGATAAGGTCTTATCTGTTGAGGTAGTTCCATCCTAATAGAGGAAGGGAGCCCAAAATGACATCCTCAACTCCATCCGGCCCAACCATTTACCAGAATTCCGTTATGAGGCTTCTAGAGTTGGAAACAAAAAACTTTCCAAAAGAGGGTCGGTGTGACTAAAACAAGGCTCAGTTGCTCTAGTTAGCGCTAGGGACAATTATAATCCCTGCATATTGGCATGAGGATAGCATGGGCCATTAGCATCGGTCTTGTAAACTAGGAAAAACATAAGATTTTTGGGAAATGATGCAAGGGGGAATTGTTCTATTAATGAAGATGGACACAATGGGAGTTTCTTCGTGAAGGTAAATCATGTGAGGTTCACTATAGAGGTCCTCCAGTATCATGGAACAGAGAGTATAGGGATAGTGACAAAATGTTGTGTAACATTTCCTAAGTTACAATTGAAAAGAGAGATGAAGAAGATGGCCTACCTTGTTCTGATGCTATCTCGATCTCCTTTGTTGAAGACTTTGAATCGTTTGTGTCATAGGCTCATTCCTACTATTCACAGTGTTTATGCACCTGCACAAAGATCAAGACACAACAAGACATGCAAATACAAATAGAATATTCAAAAGTAACCTACTTAAATGATCAAGGAATGTTAAGCTAAATGATACATGAGCATACACATTTAGGGAAAATGAACCAGCAGTTGTATATTAATAGAAAGTAAAGGGAAGCATACAACCAAGCCTTGATGTTGATAGGCTCTCCTTGAATGAATATCCAAGTCCAAGCTAAGCTCTCCAAGCACTCCTCCAAGCTAAATGAGTAGCATATAGGCACAATCTTAGCATAAGTGTACAAATAGACATAGACCAACCATCTGGGAATGGGGGAGGATGAATATATAGGTTGAGAAAGGGAGTTAGGATCTCTCCAAAGATAGGAGTAGGTCCTTATCTTAAGGAGGTAGCTCATAGGGATAAGACCAAGAGGCCAAATTGGGAGAATTTGACCTATCTATGTCGAATAACCTCTAACTCGCCGCTCTAGAAGCTTCTAGATCACAAAGCTTCTCATCCTCTTGTGGAAAATTGCTTTTTTGGGATCATCACAGGTATACAAGTGAATATAGTGATGCCATCACAAGTCAAGTATAGTGCAATAGGTGATCATCATTTTTTTCAGTCTCATAAGGCCAATGATCCTCAAATTAGGGTTTTAGAGCTATTTTCTTCAGGGGAAGCTCAAGGAATTTTCCAATCAATGTCTTAGGAAGGATTTGAGTTGCATATATGAATGAGTACACTGCATGATGGTCATGTTTCGGGCACTTCGGGGTATTTCACGGGGAAGTGTAGGAGGTGTGACAAAATACTGTGTAACAAACTCCCCCTAAAGCATGAAGGCAGAACGAGGAGTGATGGCTGGAATTATTTAAGAGATTTTGCAAGGACGAGGACAAACACTGTCAAGAGACCTACAAATCAAGGATGCATATACATATACATATCTGAGATCAATACATGAATCTACGGTATGGGCCTAGGTATCCAGATGATAAGGAATATATGAAAGGATCCATGGTATGGGCGCAACCATCCAAATGACAAGGATCATATGTGAATCTAAGATCCAAGGTATGGTCACAACCATTCGATAGAGAAGGATCACCATAAATGTAAAGTCCCACATTATGGTCATAGCCATCCGTATAGTAGAAACATGTGTATAATCATGAATAACATATAACTCCACACAGCCTAAGTCATATTAAACAAGACTCACGGTCTTGTGCTCCATCCTGAGCTGACCAAAGTACGAATTCTAACATGAGAAAAAATGTGTTGAAGTCAAACATGCTAGAAAAATACCTGATTGCCGGTCAATGATGTGGACTATTAACATGTACGAGAGAAACCACCAATAATGAAAATGTCTCTCAAGGTACAACAATACAATCCATGAATGTGATAATGAAACTAAAGTCGTACACTCATGGAATCATCCAATCGAAGGCCAATGATGAAGACCTATCGTCAGATGTGAAGAACTTGTCATTAAGGCATGTAAGATCCAATGTACTGAAATGGATTTTCTAAATCATCTTCCTGGATAATGAGATGAAGTCGACAGGAAGTGACTCATCGAAGGAGGGAAATGACAAGTCCCCCATCATCGACAAGAAACAATGAATAAAGTGGAATGAAATTAATAAGATCCAACAATGTAACAATGGGTCAAATAATGTATAGGTAAATAATTGTAGATAGGACTTCTCTTGAACATTGGCGACACGACTCCAGAGTGTGGTAGCATTTGACTTAACATAGGACTAAAGGTCATGACGACAAAATGGAATAGTCAAATGAGAGGAAAAAATGAATCACCCAAACCCGGGAGAACACGTGACTGGATGAGGATATCCCAAACCCAAAACGAAAGCATAAGAGTGTCATGTTCAAGAGTGACATGCTGCCTATACAAAAGATGTTGCATCTTCATTTTTCTCTTATATTTTTAAGGAGTACCCCAATTATTTTTATCACAAGGTTGAAGGGGATAACATATGCTTGTCATGTAAGTTAATTCTTTGAATGAATCCATCCTAGTAAGTTTTACGAGTCCTATGAAGGAGAAACTCGGTCTCATCATGGTGACAAGTCTTTCGTCTTAAATTTTAACAAGTCCGATGTACAAATAACTCGGTATCCTTTTCATATTTAGAGAGTTTGAAAAAGAGACGAAAAAAAATTCCATGTCCCTTCTCCTAATTTGTCTCTCGAACCTAAAAAGTTAGAAAACAATATTCGAGAGAACCTCTTGACCATGTCGACCAAGGTGTAACTTTTTCAAAAATAGTCAAACTTAGACTAAAAAAGAGGTAAACGTGTACTGAGAAGACGCCAATTCATTTAATTTAATGATTTCGAAATGACAGGTACTTGGTGATGTTTTCAGTTTTTGAGAGTCAAAAAAGGGCTTAAAGATGAC
>APFE031363905.1:0-14799 GCA_000404065.3 Pinus taeda
AAACATTCCATAACATGTTTAACAAGACAAGCCAGTAATAATGATATCATATATATATAGGAGTGTGTCAAAAAATACGTTGTCCTCAATCATAGGTTGAAAAACACCTTATGATCAGAAAAAATGATAGGTACAGAAAAGCAAAATGTCATGTGAGACTACAATAAGTGATCATCCCATCACTGGTGATGATCTCGATACGAAACCACTGCATGGGCCACCTTACAAAGGAACCTCCTAAAAGGTCTGGGGACTCCAATCACATAGTGCTAAAGTCGACGAGGGATGTTGTCTATGCTAGTCTCGGGAATGTCCCCTGTCAAGCGCTCTAGGTGACTCTCCAACTCGGCCAAGGTCTCTGTTGATTCATCCTGTGGGGCTGGAGCTAGTGCAACTGGTTGTTTTCTCTCGAAAGGCCGGAGAGCGGCTGGTCGCTGTGGGCCCATATCTGCATTTTAAAATTATTACTATCAGTTTTGAGACGATATAAATAAATAAAACAATTAACATTAGGAAAGTGTTGAAAATGATTACCTGAGTCATCGCACAGCTCTCCTTGAGGAAGAGCCATGTCTGGGTCGCCACGAAAGTCAACCCCAGCATAAGGAAAATCCTGGATAGAAAAAACCTGGTTCTCCAACCATTGGAAATACTCAGGTTTGAACCGGATGACCTCGGTCCCCTCGTCAGGATGACGAGCCATGACTGCGACCCATCGCATCAATTTGGGCTCTCGGGGAAGCCCAGCTCCAACTGTAAGGTGCTGCAGGATAAGCATAGGAATCCTCTCCAGGCCAAAGCTCATTACTAAAGCTCCATAACCAAAAGTCTTCAGTCGTCCATTCTTGGCCCTGGTCAATTGGCCCTTCACATTGGCCAACACAGCATCGCACCAGTTGAAGATGGTGCCCTGAAAGCAATCAAATGCCATACGCATCTGGGATCCGGTGGCAACATGTAATGTGGAAACTCTGCAAAGTCTAATAACAATGAATGCAATCACCATAAGCTCAAGATGGGATATGATCTTTATGTCTATCCCTTTGTCTCTAGTCTGGCGGTTGCAGTACTCTAACCGGAGGCTATCGACAAACTGGCCACCTGCCCTAGTCCCGAACAGAGTCAAGTCAACGCCTCTCTTAGGCAAACCAGTCAAGAAATATATATCTGCCAGCTCGATTTCGAGCTGGTGGCCGCTAATAAAGAAACACTGGTCCTGAACACTCCATCTGTCAACCATCCACTGTAAGAAATCCACCTGAGCCCTCATACCAGGAATGGCCCAATATTTGTATAAGCCGCACAGCCTCAAAGCATCAAGTGAAGGTTGATGATTCCATGCAGGAGCATCCACATCCTCGTGCTCTCGTTCACGCCAATCTAGCATGATGTACTACCTACATCAAGCATAAAGATAAATTAGAAAGCTAGAAAAACTTTTCATCGGTCCATTTTTGAGGATTTTTGGGTTAAAAACCCTCGCGGCGGGGCCCGCACCCTACATTTTATACACAGTGTCTAGGACCTCACTTTGTCTACATGGAAGGTGTTGACCCTGAGCTTTTTCCCAATGGAGAAAAATTCGGGGTCCGCAGGTTCGCAGTGGTGAGGCTGCATACCCCGAGCGCGGGTTTTTTGCCTAAAAAACCTCCCAAAAAATGAAATGAAGGACTAAAATGATAAATGAAACAGTTAAAAATGAAGAGGAGGATGATGTGGATTACCTGGAGAAGACGGTGTTCGATTCCGACGGTTGGATTTTTCGTAATCTTCATGGGAAGTTTTAAGAGCAAAAGCACTATTTTCTCACCCAAATCACAAATGGTAAAAATGAATGGTAAAAGACCCTTTTTATAAGTTTTTTGAGTAAATAAATTGCAAATTTGTTTATGTTTCACTTTAAAAAGGTATTCTTGCGACATTTTTATCTCTTTCAAACAGGTATGAGTAATGTTTGTGTTTTTGTGCAAGATAACAGGATTATTCAGGGAAAATCTATCATTTTCAACTAGAGTTACCTTTAAGCTCTTTTCTGACTCCTAAAACATGAAAAGATTGCCGAGTTTTTCTTTTAAGCTCGTTAAAACGGAATTAAAAGACGGTCCATTTACAGCTCTTTTCCAACCGTAAAAACATAAAAATATTGCCGGATTTTTGTCGTTTCAAATTCGATATTGGTTATAAAACGACGTGTCCTTGGCTTTTTTACTTTTTCGGATCAGAGGCACTAATTACGAAAAGTACTCCTTGGTCGTAAAAGATCAAGCGGTTCTCTCAAGTATTATTTTATACTTTTTCGGGCTTGGGAGACACAAATTTACGAAAAATTCAACCCTGGAGTCTTCTTAAGTTTTTTTAGACTCTCTAAAAATGAAAAAACGCCGAGTTTCTCCTATACTGGACTCGTTAAAATTTCAACAGTAAAGGACCTGTTCAATTACAAACAGGAACGGACCACTCCTTCTTAGGGTTCGAATTTAAACTATGTTGGACTCACCCGAAGGAGGATGAGCTTATAACCAAGCAAATGTTATCCTCCTCAAGCTTGTCAAAAATAAAGAGGTACTTGCCAGAGATGGTGGGGGAAAAGAGAGAAAAATGAACCTATTTGTTGTACTTTGTGTTTGAAAAAACTTTCCATCACTTTTGAACACGAAACTTTTATTCGCCTGGGTTGGGAAATCCTTTACCTAACAGTTAATCAAGCCACATTGAAAGTCTTCAACTGGTTTTCAGGTATTAGCTTTGGGTCAATTGTCACCAAGCCATCTGCAGTGCCGTTATGTGTTCAAGAGGTCTGTGCAAATAAACCATTCACCTACAAAATATCTGTCATCCATCATTGACCATCCCTAAGTTAGTCCTTGCCAAATATGTTTCTTCAGACTTGATCTATGATTTCGTGTTGTGGGCTTGCCTATGATGGATCGCTTTCTATCAACTCCGACTCATTATCTATAAAGATGATCTAGAAATCGTCAGTACCTTGAAATATGCATGCCTCAATGGCAGGTTTCTCGCCTTTGACAACAGGTTGCATCATTGACCTTCGATCAAAGGATTCTGTGACGTGTTCGACATCGACTCATTCATTCACATTTCATGAATTGTATTGAGTACTTTGAGGGCCATTGACATTACTGGTGGTTCCTCTCACACTTGTTAATAGTTTTACATCATTGACTGGTAATCAAGTGGTTTCTACCATGTTCGATTTCGAAAATTCATTCACATGGATAGAATCGTACTAGTTCGGGAAGTAGAAATGAAGACCCTGGATCTAGTTTCCACCATCCAGGGTGCGAGGAATTTTTGCTGTCATTATATAGTGGACTATTCATAAACAGATGGCTGCGCCCATACTGTGTCCATATGTCTCTACTTGTGATGTAATACAAAATCATTCCTGTATCAGAACAGTTTTAGATAGTTCTTAGTCAGTTTTGATCTGAGTATGGGAATGCCTACCTCAGCGATGATATTTTCACATATATATATTTTGTGTTGAATGTTTTTTACAGGTTCCGACTGGAGTATCCACAGGAAGATCCTTGAAATGATAAAGTCCTTCACTGTTCTTAGATGATAAAAAATTATCCTCATCTATTACAGACTTTGCACTTTAGGAGGCAATCTGTTACACAAAAAATTGTCACCATGACTTTCTATAGTTTGTGTGAGTCCATCACCACTCATACATACCTCCTTTGCAAGTCTTAAGCCTCAGCTCTTCATGTCAAGCCTTGAAAATGGGAGAAAGACCTTAAAAATATCTCAAATCCTAGTTTCGCACTTTCTTCTAGCATTGCCTGCAGTACCACACCTAATGGTCATGTCCACTGCGAACCTGACTGCTCTGTCTGTTAAGTGATGGGTGCGAACCCCTGTAAAAGTTAAAAAGGCGTAAGTTCGCTCTTAAAAACTCACCTTGGGTCACTTCTGGATGCTTCTAGAAGGAATATTATGCTGGCAAGTCCGCTCCACCTTGGTTCATCCATTCCATAACTAAGGGAGCTAACTCCATGATATGAGGTGCTTATCCCATTGAAGGAGGAACTTATCCCTTTAATGGTGGACTTGCAACTTCCTCCATTTGCATTATAAATTCAGGCATTGGGTTGGTTGTAGTAGAGGTTGAAAGATGAAGATTCTTGAGGGTAAATGTTGCTGGAAATTAGACTTCCTTTTTGAGCTTGTGAGAGGAGATATTACATACCTTTCATTTCATTTAGGAAGTGAGTGAGGCTTGTCAAAGTAGAGGAGATTCTTGCTGGACCCTGGAAAGAGCTTGTGCAACATCAAGGCATAGGTTGTAAGGTTCTTTTATTCAAAAAGTTAATACAATCAAGTTTATTTTTATCAATGAACTGTCTCTAATGGTTTATTTTATGAGCTCCTTGATCTTCATAATGAACATGTTTTATTATATTATCTATGCAGGTGTTCTTTGATGTGTGTTTGTTTGTGTATGCAGCTTATTAAAAGGGAACTGCTTGAAGTTGTTGGAACAAAGTTGCCACAAACAAGCGTTGGACTGAGGTAGGGTCTATTACCCCTCTTAGTTTTCATTTATGAATTGAAACATGTTTAGAGAAAAGTAGATTTGCTTGTGCTGCTTGTTGCTAGATATCATTTGATACTAGGGAGATCGGTCTTGTCCACAAGAACGATTTATCTGGCCAACAAATTGGCGACTCCGACTCATTATCTAGAAAGATGATCTATAAATCATCAATACCTTGAAATCTGCATGCCTCAATGGCAGGTTTCTCGCCTTTGACGACATGTTGCATCATTGACCTTCGATCAAAGGATTCTGTTACGTGTTCAACATCGACTCATTCATTCATATTTCATGGATTGTACTAAGTAATTTGAAGGCCATTGACATTACTGGTGGTTCCTCTCACACTTGTTAACAATTTACATCATTGACTGGTAATCAAGTGGTTTCTACCATGTTTGACTTCGACACATTCATTCACATGGATAGAATCGTACTAGTTCGGGAAGTAGAAATGAAGACCCCGGACCTAGTTTCCACCATCCAGGCTGCGAGGAAATTTGTTATCATTATATAGTGGACTATTCATAAACAGATGGTTGCGCCCATACTGTGTCCATATGTCTCTACTTGTGATGTAATACAAAATCATTCCTGTATCAGAACAGTTTTAGATAGTTCTTAGTCGGTTTTGATCTGAGTATGGGAATGCCTACCTCAACGATGATATTTTCACATATATATATATATATTTTGTGTTGAATGTTTCTTTACAGGTTCTGACCGGGGTATCCACAGGAAGATCCTTGAAATGATAAAGTCCTTCACTCTTCTTAGATGATAAAAAATTATTCTCATCTATTACAGAATTTGCACTTTAGGGGCAATCTCTTACAAAAAAAATTGTCACCATGACTTTCTATAGTTTGTGTGAGTCCATCACTACTCATACACACCTCCTTTGCAAGTCTTAAGCCTCAACTCTTCATGTCAAGCCTTGAAAATGGGAGAATGACCTTAAAAATATCTCAAAACCTAGTTTCACACTTTCTCCTAGCATTTCCTGCGGTACCGCACCCAATGGTCATGTCCCCTGTGAACCTGATAGCTTTGTCTGTTAAGTGATGGGTGCGAACCCCTGTAAAAGTTAAAAAGGCATGAGTTCGCTCTTAAAAACTCACCTTGGGTCACTTCTGGACGCTTCTAGAAGGAATATTACGCTGGCAAGTCCGCTCCACCTTGGTTCATCCATTCCATAAGTAAGGGAGCTAAATCCATGATATGAGGTGCTTATCCCATTGAAGGAGGAACTTATCCCTTCAATGGTGGACTTGCAACTTCCTCCATTTGCATTATAAATTCAGGCATTGGGTTGGTTGTAGTAGAGGTTGAAAGTTGAAGATTCTTGAGGGTAAATGCTGCTGGAAATTAGACTTCCTTTTTGAGCTTGTGAGAGGAGATATTACATACCTTTCATTTCATTTGGGAAGTGAGTGAGGCTTGTTAAAGTAGAGGAGATTCCTGCTGGACCCTGGAAAGAGCTTGTGCAACATCAAGGCGAAGGTTGTGAGGTTCTTTTATTCATAAAGTTAATACAATCAAGTTTATTTTTCTCAATGAACTGTCTCTAATGGTTTATTTTATGAGCTGCTTGATCTTCATAATGAACATGTTTTATTATATTATCTATGCAGGTGTTCTTTGATGTGTGTTTGTTTGTGTATGCAGCTTATTAAAAGGGAACTACTTAAAGCTGTTGGAACAAAGTTGCCACAAACAAGCATTGGACCGAGGTAGGGTCTATTACCCCTCTTAGTTTTCATTTATGAATTGAAACATGTTTAGAGAAAAATAGATTTGCTTGTGCTGCTTGTTGCTAGATATCATTTGATACTAAGGAGATCGGTCTTGTCCGCAAGAACGATTTATCCGGCCAACATAGCTCTCCCTCTTCATGGTAACCCCAGCTATGCTTGCTTCCCAATTTTTTGGTCTACTGCCTCCCTCTATATTACACAACCCTATTTCTCTCCTCTTTTTCCAAGTGTGTTCCTATCAAAGGGTTAGTTGTAGATCTATGTGCTTTGTGCTCTGCTTCATTGGTCATATATTTTTAAATCCCCTTCCCATCCCTATCTTGTTCCTTGCCATCCTCATCATGGATCTTCCGATATGTTGGGTGTGTGTTATATTATTTCCATGACTAGTCACATGCACGGGGAGAGGAGGGGGGACAAGCCCCCTTGTTCGTTGCGTCGAGCGTAGTAGGGGGGGCGCAACCCCCCTTGTCGGGGGGTTTCATGGGGGCGGTAGCCCCCCTGCACAGGGTCTGGGGTAGTGCCCTGTGAAAATATTTTTTTGGACCCTATATTATGTGGGCAGACCTAACTATGGTTTTGTGCATGGGTTTTGTACATAGTTTTGGGCATGATGATTTTCTGCCCATGGTATTTTATAGATCCGGTCAAGGGAACTATGGTTATGTTCTAATCCAATGTTAATGGATTGGGGTTTATAAATGCTTCGACATATAGATATATGTATTGTAACATTGAAAGGAACATAATGAAAAATCAATCTAGTAGTCCTGGTTTTGGGATCCAAAGGAAAACCTCTATGTATTTTTTTTTTTAAATTCTCTTCATTGTTTAATTTCTATTTTTAGAATTTATCTGCAAGTAATTTCTGTACAGGGTTATAACCTACATTTGACATCACGGTTGTTTCGGCTTCAAGGGAATGCCTTTGTTGCTAAGGGGTTTTGCTCAAGCTTGTGGTTGACCTTGTTCAATGGGAGATTTGCAGGATCGATTCTTGTGGTGAAAGAAGATGTTGCTGAGGGGTTTTTCTTAGGCCTGTGGTTGACCTTGTTCAGTGGGAGATTTGCAGGATCGATTCTTGCAGTGAAAGAAGACGACGAGCAGTGGAAAGGTAGATATCGAGAAATTTAATGGTCAGAGTTTTGAGTTGTGGAATCTCAAGATGGAGGATTTGCTGGTGGATAAAGATCAGTGAATCACGATAGATCCAGCTACTAAACCAATGGCAATGTTATATGAACACTGGGCGAAGTTGGATAAGAAAGAAAAGAACACAAGTTGTGTATCTCATATTCACTATTGTTGAATGTATCAGGAGAAGCTATATCGAAGGCTTTGTGGGACAAGTTAGGGACTTTGTACCTATCTAAGTCTCTAGTGAACAAACTGTTCCTACAGAAAAAGTTGTATAACTTGAGGATGAAGGATGCAGACTCGGTGACAAAGCATCTGAACGCATTTAATACTGTGGTAAGACAGTTGTTATCTGTTGATATTAAAATTTCAGATGAAGATAAGCGCATCAATTTGCTGTGTTCTCTACTAGATTCATGGGATAGTTTGGTTGTTGCAATAGGTAGTAGTACAACTACCTTGAAGTTTGATGAAATAGTCTCATCCTTTTTTGTATTCAAGCTTCTGTGATCCATAATGAATTAAATAAAGTCTTTCGATAGAAATCACATGAGAGAATTTTTTGGCCAACGCGTTTCGAACCAACAAATGTGGTCTCATCCTTGCCGTTAGAGGAGATGAGACATAAAAATATGGAGGGACAGAATGAAGATGCTTTGTCTATACAAGGACGGCCCCATAACAGAAACAAAAATAAGTCCTCAAGTGGGAGATCTAAATCTAGAGTGAGATCTAAATCTCTAGGAAAACCTATAAATGTGTTGGAAATGCAGAAAGGAAGGGCACTTCAAAAAGGACTATAGATCTAAATCTCCCAAGAAAGGAAAGAGATCTAATGATGCTCCTTCTGCAAATGTAAAAACCACCTCAAATGAAGGTGAGGATGTGTACTTGGCTTCTTCTTCAAGTACACATGAAGATCACGAGGCATGGTTGATTGACTTAGGTGCATCCTTTCACTTCACTCCCCATAAGGAGTGGTTCTGCAAGTATGAGAAATATTATGGTGGTGATGTCTTCGTAAGGGATGACAGGAAGGCTAGAATCGTCAGACGCAGAAAAGTCAAGTTGAAGTTGCAAGGTGGAAGGATTAAAACACTTTCAAGTGTTTTGCATATTCTTGCATTGACCAGAAATCTGATTTCTGTGAGCAAGATGGATGAGGTAGGTGTAAAAATAATGTTTAATAAAGATGCTTGCAAGATGGTTTAGGGAGCACTGGTATTGACGTGGGGAGTTCAGATTGGAACTTTGTACAATCTTCTGGGTAGTACTGTTATTGATGGGTGTAACAATTTTGTGGTTCTTAAAAGTGGAACGGAAAATCTAGTGGTCTTTGGAGAAAATACCATGCTATGACATCAAAGGCTTGAACATATTAGAGAGAAGGACCTTCAAATACTTCATGGTAATGGTAGGGTAGAAGGTATGTCTAGATTCTCTTTGGATTTTTATTTCTGTGAACATTGTGTATATGGGAAGCATAATCGAGTGAGTTTCCCCTCTAGTGCTAAGAGGGTGAAAGGGATATTAGAGCTTGTGCACAGTGATGTGTTTGGAGCTGTTCTGGTTCCATCACTAGGTAAGTCTGTGTACTATGTATCATTTATATATGACTTCTTAATGAATACATGGATATATTTTCTCAAGAATAAATTTGAATTTTTTGATAGATTTAAATAATTTAAGGCTCTGCTGGAAAACCAAACAGAAAAAAGATAAAGGTGTTGAGGATATATAATGGTGGAGAGTTCTGCAAGAAGGAATTTGAAGATTTATGTAAGAAGTGAGGTACAGTGCGACATAAACTTACTCCATACACACCTCAACAAAATAGAGCTGCAGAAAGAATGAACAGGACATTGATGGAAAATTCAAGAAGCATGCTCAATTGTGCTGGGTTAGGACATGAATTCTGGGTAGAGGCGGTAGAGACTACATGTTACCTGGTTAATAGATCACCTTCATCAACGTTGGAGGATAAGATTCCACATGAGGTATCGACTGGTAAGAAACCCTCTTTTTCACATCTGAGGGTATTTGGCTGTGATGCATATGTACATGTTCCAAAGGAGAAAAGAACCAAGTTGGAAAGTAAATCTGAAAGGTGCATATTTATTGGGTATGAGGGTGGTTTAAAAGGATATAAGCTTTGGAACCCAGAAACAAGGAAGGTTGTGTACAACCGAGATGTGGCGTTTAGAGAGGTGAAATATGTTATTAACATGAGGTCTTACCAAAGGAACCTGAGAAGATAGAGTTTGAGCTAAAGGAGGAAGAATCAGACTTTACAGTAGAACAAGAATAAAAAGATGAAGAGCCAAAACTCCAGTTGTGAGAATATCAGTTCGAGAAAGAAGGCAACCAGGAAGGTATAGTCCATTTACATTCTGTTAAAATTTTTCTTTATCTATTATTGATGATGATCCCAAAACTTTCAGGGAGACAATAGATTTAGAGGATGGAAAACTCTGGAAAGAGGCCATGGTTGATGAAACAACATCTTTGGACAAAAATGAGGTTTGGGATCTGGTGGAGTCGTTGGCTGGAAGGAAACCCATTGGAAGCAAATGTGTGTTTAAGAAGAAGATGAATGTAGAAGACAAGGTGGAGAAATACAAAGCTCAATTGGTAGAAAAAGGTTATTCCCAGGTGTCAGGAATTGATTTTGGTGATATTTTTTCTCTGGTTGCCAAGATAGCTTCTATTAGATTAATTTTATTTGTTGCTTTTGATTTTTATTTTGAGGTAGAATGGATGGATGTGAAGACAACACTTTTTCACGGGGATTTGGAAGAAGAGATCTACATGAAGCAACCTGAAGGCTTTGTGATGAAGGGAAAGAAATAACTGGTATGAAGGTTAAAAATGTCTCTGTATGGGTTAAAACAATCACCAAGGATGTGGTATTAGAAGTTTGATACATATGTACGGGGAATTGGCTTCACCAGAAGAAAAGCGGATCACTATGTGAATTTTAAATTAATTGGTGACCGTGTTATCTATCTGGTCTTGTATGTGGATGATATGTTGCTGATTGGAAATGACAATGAAATTATCCAGGATTTGAAGACCAATTGTCCTCCAAATTTGAAATGAAGGATCTTGGTGTTGCAAACTATAATTTGGGCATGGAAATTAAATGATATCAGGAAAAGAGGAAGCTCTGGTTAAACCAGAGGAAGTATGTCAAGACAATACTGCAGAGGTTTAATATGCAGGATAGTAAACCGATGAAGGTTCCTATTCCTGTAGGTGTAAAGTTATTCGTTGAACAATGTCCCAAGTTACAAGAAGAGGAAGAGGACATGCCCCATGTTCCATATGTAAGTGCAATCGGTAACGTGATGTATGCAATGGTATATACTAGAACAAACATTACACATGTAGTGGGAGTATTGAGTAGGTTTATGTCAAAACCAGGGAAGGAGCATTAGACAACAATGAAGTAGGTTTTCAGGTATTTGCGTGGCACTAGTGATTATGGTTTGTGCTACCAAGGAAGACCAAGATTAGATAGAGTTTTGTACATCCATGGCTTTGTTGATGCAGATTGGGTTAGAGATTTGGATCAAAGAATATCTACAAGTGGGTATGTGTTTAACCTATTTGGAGGTGCAGTCAGTTGGATGAGAAAGAGATAGTCTGTAGTGGCACTTTCAACTACAGAGGCAGAATACATGGCAACCACTCATTCAAGCAAGGAAGCAGTTTGGTTGCAGAGATTGTGTTCAAGTATGGGTTTAGTACAACGAGATATAAGGATAGACCGTGACAACCAAAGTGCAATTTTCTTGGCAAAGAACCCTGCTTATCATTCAAAGACAAAGCACATTGATGTTCAGTATCACTTTGTGAGGGATATGGTTGAGGACAAAAAGGTGTTGCTGGTAAAGGTCGACATTTTGAAGAATGATGCAGATGTATTGATGAAGTTTGTGAGCACTAAGAAGTTTTCTTGGTGTAGAGAAACATTGGGCATTGTATGGCTGGACCAATGACTAAGCTCTCTTGTGACCCGCTATGTGGAAAAGAAAACAACAAGTAGGAGAATGTTGGGTGTGTGTTATATTCTTTCCACGACTAGTCGGACGTGCAGGGGTGTCATAGGGGGGCCAATAGTCCCCCCTGTTTGGTGGCCCCCCTTTCGGGGGGTTTTAGGGGGGCGGTAGCCCCCCTGCACGTGGTTTGGGGAAATGTCACAAGATTTTTTTTTGGACCCTATATTAGCTGGGCGGACCTACCTATGGTTTTGTGCATGAGTTTTGCACATGGCTTTGAGCATGATGGTTTTATGCCCATGGTATTTTGTAGATCCAGTCAAGGGAACTACGATTATGTTCTAATCCAGGGTGAATAAATTGTGATTTATGAATGCTTCGACATGTGTGTATATGCATTATAACATTGAAAGGAACATAATGAAAAATCAAATTAGTAGTCCCGGTTTTGGGATCCAAGGGAAAATATCTGTGTATTTGTTTTATATTCTTGTCATTGTTTATTTTCTGTTTTTAGAATTCGTCTATAGGTAATTTCTATACTGGGTTATAACCTACAATATACTCATTGGGGAAACAAAGAAAGGATGGATGAGCTCTCTCTTACCTAGGCCCAAGCCAACATGGAGGCCTCAATTGCCCACTATTGAGCACATACCTCCCATGTAACTAAAGAAGAAATAGACATCGTTGAGCAGGAAGTGAGAGGAGAGTTAATTCCTTTCTGACATTGAGGTTGAATAGAACATGGGGCAATGGATACTAGACACTGGGAACACCCTCTTTCGACATACTAAGTACATGTAGACAATGAACATTTATTGGAAAATAAAAACCATTATGGGAAAAGTTTTAGTAGAGTGGAATGAGGGCCAATATGATATTTTGCTCCGCATTGATGTGTTGTAGTTGCAAATCACCAAGTTGGAAAACAAAGTCTTAATTCTCACCAATAAAATAACTAATTTGGACTTCCATAGTAGTGGTGAGGACGCATGTGATCTAGCACCCACCTAAGTGGATTGCCCCACTACTTAAATGATGTTTATAACTTTGGGTTTTTAAGTGTTTTACAATTAAGTAGCCATGCTAGTCTGACTAATAGTTTGAGTCTTAGGGAAATTAATAGTTTCGATGATAGGCTTAGTCTAAGATTTTTAGATAAATACTATATGATAATTGGTTTGATATCTTTGACAAAAGACTTACTTTTGTGGTATTGTTCTAGTTTCCTAAATGACAAGACACCTCATGGTTTGATTAAAGTTGTACAGTACCAACTACTTAACTCCCCCAAAAATACATTATCTATAATTTATTTATATATATTAATATGATTTATTACACCTAAAGAGTATTACTCTTTATTCAATATGAATAGTGTTTTATATAAAAAACAAAACAATAATGGAAGAAAACATATATACAATTATCTAAATTATATATTTTAGAAAGTTAATTAATATTTATATACTTAAATATCATTTATGATGTAGTTTGTTTAATTAATTAAATTATTTTATTTCATTAAATAACTATAATTTATTAAGTTTTATAATAAATTATTAAATTAAAAAATAAGGGGTGGTTTTCATTGATTATGGTTAATGTTATTTGGTTTTGTTTTAGTAAGTGCTTGGTTTTAGTCCTCTTGGTTAAGTTTAAAAGTTTATATTAGTGGAATTTAGATGGATTAGATTTAATGGATTAACATAACTTTGACTTTGACTACTTGACTTTGACTGCATTTATGGATGAGAAATTGCAAAGTAGTAAGTCAGTATTATCTAACATAACTTTGACTTTGACTACTTGACTTTCGCTGTGTTCATCCATAATAAATTGCAATGTAGTAAGCTAATAATATCTTTAAAGCATGTAAATTCATCAATGAGAAATTGCAATGTAGTAAGCTAATAATATCTTTAAAGCATGTAAATTCATCAATGAGAAATTGCAATGTCGTAAGTCAATAATATCTTTAAAGCATGTAAATTGATGAAACTTGGAAACACCATGCTATACCTAAAATAAGAATAAGATTCCCCAATTTCTAATATTTTAACTTTTTAATTGGTAAATATTTATATTTTTTAAACTTATTTGTCTTTTGATTATTTTGTTTCATTTATTAGATTTTTAAAACAACACTCTAAAAAACATGTAAAATTGAATTGAATTTAAATAATGCTTAAGATAGATGTGAAAATTAATTATTGCAAATTTTATAAAGTTAAAACATTTTTTATAAAGTTAAAACATTATGATGACAAAATTACACAAGAATTTGTCAATCGTTAAGCCTATGATGAGGCTTCAAATTTGAAACACATTGATTTGTGTACTAAGTTTGAACAAGAAATGTAATAAAAAACATATTATTCTATAACAAAGAACAATTAAAACTTTAAAATCACATCTCATATGTATATAATATTATATTAAGTTATATTATATTATAGTTTAGTGATTGGAAATTCTCAATACAATTTCATTGTAGATAAGATATATGATAGAGTGGACACACTCATTCTGTAAAAGGTGTTACTGATTTCCTTTTAACATTGCCCCTATGAGGGTCTAGGTTTCGCTCCTAGTTCACATTTATTATAATAAAAAATGTAATATATAAAAAGTACAATATATTTTAAAGTTTTATAACAAAATAGAATGTAAATTTAATATATACAATAGTGAGTTTTAATTCATTAATTTTAACCTTTTTCTATAATATATATAACCCCTCATAACCCCTCGTATTTTATTTAGGTCTTATATATATTAGTATAAATTAGTTAACTAATTATTTTTATAGTATGTATTATAGATATTATTATTTTTCACATATAATGTTAATAATTAACTTATATATAATACATTATTATTTCAATATATTATTAAATTAATTTTATTTAACCATCATCTATATAATTAATTATATATTAATTATAAATAAATAAGATTAATTACAATTAGGATAATAATAGCAAATAGGGCATTTAGATGATTAGGTACATTATTAAAGTATTAGAATATACATATATTAGATTTAATGAAGTAATTAAATAAATATTATCATATATATATGATTTTTTTGGGGTAATATTTGAAATTAAATAAATGTATTATTAACCTAATTCTGAATATAATAATATTTTAATTTTAAATTAATTAGAGGGCGTTTGATTGGGGTTCTTGAATGATAAAGTAGCCGTTAGAGTGTTTTAGCCGTTGGTGTCTCTGCTTAGACTATTTAAATCGATGAGCTAGATCTGTATTTTCAACTTGTCTGGACGATGAACCACATTGGTTGGTTCGAAACGCGTCGGCAGAAATCTTT
>APFE031363910.1:5034-15393 GCA_000404065.3 Pinus taeda
CCCTGAGTCAGTCCTTGCAACTAAATTTCTTCAGCTTGATCTATGATTTCGTGTTGTGGGCTTGCCTACGACGGATCACTTTCTATCGACTTCAACTCATTATCCTAGAAAGATGATCTAGAAATTGTCAATACCTTGAGATCTGCATGCCTCAATGGCAGGTTTCTCACATTTGACGACAGTTTACATCATCAACTTTCGATCAAAGGATTCTGTGACATGTTCGACATCAACACATCTTATCACATCTCATGGATTGTACTGAGTACTTTGAGAGCCATTGTCATTATTGATGGTTTCTCTCACGCTTGTTAACAGTTTACATCATTGACTGGTAAATCAAGCGGTTTCTACCATGTTCGACTTCGACACATTCATTCGCATGGATAGAATCGTATTGTTTCGGGAAGTAGAAATGAAGACCCTGGATCTACTTTCCACCATCCAGGTTGTGAGGAATTTTGTATTCATTATACTATGGACTATTCATAAACATATGGCTGCGTCCATACTATGTCCACATGTCTCTATACTTATGATGTGTTACAAGATCATTCCCATATCAGAGCAGTAGTTAGTTTTCTAGTCAGTTTTTAGTCTCTTAGTCAGTTTTTATCTGAGTATGGGAATGCCTACCTCAGCGATGATATGATCTCATATATATATTTTGCATTGAATGTTTTTAAGTAGCCATTCTCCCAGCGCTTGCCTCAGGATACTTTGGGGAATACCAATTACTGCTTGGGTACCTATAGACCTAGCACTCAAAACAACACCAACACACATTATACCCTTTGTGGGCACCATCATCATACCTTGTTGTGTCCTTCACCACCAAATATTGCTTGATTACAAGCCACTTCGTCTAAAAGGAATGGTCCACTATGGTAGGTTCATTGATTCATGTGGTGAAGCCCCTTTGACTTTGGCCTCTTTCATTACTTCCCTTGATAGTAAAATCAACCTCTATCATAGAGTTCCTCTAATGGGAACCCATTTTTACCACCTCCTTGTAGGGAGTAGATATTATGGGGACTCATTATTCCCTTTTCTCCTACAGGCTGGAGCACCACAAATTTTCTCTAGGGGCCATTCCCCCCACATTCCTTAGTAAGCTCGCTTACCTTGTGTTAATTTGACATCTTAGGGACAAATTCCCTCCTTTGGAAAATATTCCTCATCAAGAAATTCCCCTTCTAGCCCTTAGAGGAATTTAATTTGGCTTAAGGAAAAATGTATTTTTAAGGAGGAAACCCACATGTGAAAAAAAATATAGGTTGGGTTTAAAGATAAATTGGACATCCTTGGAAGCATATAAATACAAGTCAAGTTAACCTCATTTAAATACTGTGAAAAAGCATCTCTTCTCTCTCTTCTTTGGATTAGTTCGTACAAGTCTAAGGTTGGTTCCCAAAATTGGTTCGTATGAGTCTGAAATTGCAATGTCTAAGCTCACATATGTGAAAAAGAGGTTTTGTTTTGGAGCTGCAAGCTTGGTTCATGGAAATATCAGTTGTAGCCACTCTCTTGATAGGATGCTCCTTGTGGATAGAAAGCTATAGCTGCATGCATGGTCACTAGCTCCATGTGACTATGACCTAAAATACTTGTGATAGTTGCCCACAAACTTTGACCATTGACTATAGACTTGGAGAGGTTGAATTTGATAAGTTTTGTCTATTGGGCTCATCTCTTAGATATTGTTGGGTTGGTTTTTCTTGATATTCTTTTTATTGGTGAATTGGAACATTGTACATTTTATGGACATTTTATGACAATCTAATAGGAAGAATAATTTGAAATGGTTTTCCTGTTGTGGGTTTTTCCTAGGTCTTTGACCAAATCCTTGTGTCTCTTATTGCTCTTGATTGTCTTCTAATTTATATTGAATTTATTGTTATATCTACAATTTATATTGATCATTGGAAGAATAAATTTTGTTGAAATATTTCTAATTAAAGAAAATAATTTGGCTAAAGTGATTGTAAGAACACAGAACAATGGGAAATTAACATAGAATTAGAGCTAAGGTGAAGAAGATCCCAAGGAGACAAGAGAGAAAAGAAATGATTCTTGAAAGAAGTTAAAGGATCCTATTTGATTTTGTTAAATATGTCTACCTCTTACTTCATGGATAATGATAAGTTGGGTGACTCATCTAACTTTTCTACTTGGAAGATTATGTTGGAAGTTATACTAGATGACAACGATCTTTTGGAATATGTGCAAGGAAAGGTACTTGAGCCTCCATCATATGCTTCTGTTGCTGTCAAATCCAAATAAAAGAAAGTTGAGCTCAAAGCCAAGAAAATTATCATTGATGGTTTACAAGATCATTTACTTTTTTATGTTGGTAGCTTGAACAAGTCTAAGTATATTTATGACAAACTAGTCGGGATTTATGAAATCAACAACTTGAATCACATTCTCTCCTTGGAAAATCAACTTAAAGAAATGAAGGTGAACACGGGCGAATCTGTGTAATCCTATATCATGAGAGTATCATGCCTAAGGGATCAATTGCAATCTACTGATGAACAAATATCTGACATAAAGCTGGTGTTGGTGACTCTTGAAGGTCTTCCTTCTATTTGGGAAACCTTCATTTCTACTTTAAGAAATAATATTTTCTTCTTTCATTTGATGAGATCATTGGGAAATTCACTCAAGAAGAGGCCAAGATGATTGCTAGATGAAGAATTAAAAGGCATGAATAAGGAGACCCCTCTACATTCGTCGCTCAAGATATGAAGAGAAAATGAATAGGAGGACCATCTTGTTCAGGGAGGCCTCCAAAATCAAAGGAATCTAACATAATATCAAGGGATATTGAATGCTACAATTTCCACAAGTGTGGTCACTATGCCCAAGACTGCCCAAAGAAGAGAGAAGCTTCAAGCTCCAATTACAATAACTGTAGGTTTTAACCTCGTATAGAAATTACCTACATACAAATTCCAAAATACAAAAAATAAACAAAGTGAGAGCATAACACATAAAACACATATACACAGAGATTTTCCCCTGGATCCAAAAACCGAGACTACTAGATTGATTTTTCATTATGTTCCTTTAAATGTTACAATGCATATTTATACATGACGAAGCATCCAATACCATGGACCAAAAACCATTGCGTCCAAAACCATGTGTGAAAACCATGCACAAAACCATAGGTAGGTCCGCCCAACCTAATATAGGGTCCAAAAAAAAATTTCCGTGGGGCACTACCCTGGACCCCGTATAGGGGGGCTACCCAACCCCCTTCAAACCCCGAGACAGGGGGGCTGCCACCCCCCCATTGCACAATAGGCGCAATAAAGGGGGGGCTCCGCCCCCCCTCTAACCCCCCGGTTAACTATGTAGGCTAGTCATGGAAAGAATATAACACAACCCAACATTCTCCCACTTGTTGTTTTCTTTCCACAGGGGGCCACATGAGAGCTTAGTCATTTATCTAGCCTTGCAACACCCATTGTTTCTCTACACCAAGAGAACTTCTTAGAGCTCACAGATTTTGTCAATGCATCTGCAGTATTGTTCAAAGTGTCCACCTTTACCAGCAACACCCTTTTGTCTTCTATCATATCCCTCACAAAGTGATATTGAACATCAATGTGCTTTGTCTTTGAATGGTAAGTAAGGTTCTTTTCCAAGAAAATTTCACTTGGGTTGTCACAGTCTATCCTTATAGTTCGTTGTACTAACCCCATACTTGAACACAATCTCTACAACCAGATTGCTTCCTTGCTGGCATGAGTGCCTGCCATGTATTCTGCGTCTGTAGTTGATGGTGCCACTACAGATTGTTTCTTACTCATCTAACTGACTGCACCTCCAAATAGGTTAAACACATACCCACTTGTAGATCTTCTCTGATCCAAATCTCCAGCCCAATTTGCATTAACAAAGCCAAAGATATCCAAAATTCTGTCCAATCCTGGTCTTACTTGGTAGCAAAAACCATAATCAATAGTGCCACAAAATACCTGAAAACCCGCTTCATTGTTGTACAATGCTCATTTCCTGGTTTTGACATAAACCTGCTCAATACTCCCACTGAATGTGCAATGATTGGTCTAGTACAAACCATCACATACATCAGGCTACCGACTGCACTTTCATGTGGAACACGAGACAAGTCCTCTTCCTCTTCTTGTGTCTTGGGACACTATTCAATAGATAACTTTACACCTACAAGAATAGGAACCTTCACTGGTTTACTATCCTGCATATTAAACATTTGCAATATTGTCTCGACATACTTCCTCTGGTTTAACCAGAGCTTCCTCTTTTCCTGATCGCTTTTAATTTCCATGCCGAAAATATAGTTTCCGGCACCAAGATCTTTCATGTCAAATTTGGAGGACAACTGGGTCTTCAAATCCTGTATAATTTCTTTGTCATTTCCAACCAGCAACATATCATCCGCATACAAGACCAAATAAATACCACAGTCACCAATTAATTTAAAATACACACAGTGATCTGCTTTACTTCTAGTGAAGCCAAGTCCCCGTATAAATGTATCAAATTTCTAATACCACATCCTTGGTGACTGTTTTAACCCATACAGAGACTTCTTTTACTTGCATACCAGTTCTTTCTTACCCTTCACCGCAAAGCCTTCAGGTTGCTTCATGTAGATCTCCTCTTCTAGATCCCAATGAAGAAATTTTGTCTTCACATCCATCTATTCTACCTCAAAATCGAAAGCATCAACAACGGATAGAAGTAATCTAATAGAAGCTACCTTAGCAACAGGAGAAAAAAATATCACCAAAATCAATTCCCAACACCTGGGAATAACCTTTTGCTACCAACCGAGCTTTTTATTTCTCCACTTTTCCTTCTGCATTTTTCTTCTTCTTGAACACCCATTTGCTTCCAATGGGTTTCCTTCCAGTCGACAACTCTACTAGATCCCAAGCCTCATTTTTGTGCAAAGATGCCATTTCATCAACCATGGCCTCTTTCCAGAGTTTTCCATACTCGGAATCTACTGCTTCCTTCACAGTTCTGGGATCATCATTAGTAATAGATAAATCAAAATTTGAACAGAAAGCAGATGGACTATACCTTTCTGGCTACCTTCTTTCTCGAACTAATCTTATCACACCCAGAGTTTGTGGCTCTTCATCTTCTAATTCCTCCTTTGTTGTAGAGTCTGATTCTTCCTCCTTTAGCTCAAACTCTATCTTCTCAGGTTCCTTTAATGGGACTTCATGTTTAATAACATCTTTCACCTCTCTGAACACCACATCTCGGCTGTACACAACCTTCATTGTTACTTGGTTCCAAGGTTTATAACCCTTTAAACCATCCTTATACCAAGTATAGATGCACTTTTCGGATTTACTATCCAGCTTTGTTCTTTTCTCCTTTGGAACATGTACATATGCATCACATCCAAATGCCCTTAGATGTGAAAGAGAGGGTTTCTTACCAGTCCATACCTCTTTTGGAGTCTTATCCTCCAATGCTGATGAAGATGATATGTTGACCAGGTGACATGCTGTCTCCACCACCTCTACCCAAAATTCCTGTCCTAACCTGACACCACTGAGCATGCTGCTTGCCCTTTCCATGAATGTCTTGTTCATTCTTTCTGCAACTCCATTTTTCTCAGGTGTGTATGGAGTAGTCTTCTATCGTGTTATACCACTCTTCTTACAGAATTCTTCAAATTCTTTGCTGTAAAACTCTCCATCATTATCTGTCCTCAAAACCTTTATCTTCTTCTCTGTCTGTTTTTCCACCAGATCCTTAAATTCTTTAAACCTATCAAAGACTTCAGATTTCTTCTTAAGGAAATATATCCATGTATACCTTGATAATTAATCTATAAATGATACATAGTACACAAACTTACCCAGTGATGGAAGCTTCACAGGTCCGAACACATCATTGTGCACAAGCTCTAATATATGTTTCGCCCTCTTACCAACAGAGGGGAAACTCACCCAATTCTACTTCCAATATACACAATTTTCACGGAAATCAAAATCTAAAGACCATAGCATGGTCTCCCCTCCAGAGACCACTATATTTTCTGGTCCACTTTCAGGAACCACATAACTGTTGCACCCATCAACAACAGTGCTACCTTGCACCTTGTACAAAGTTCCAGTACAAACTCCCCGCATCAATACTAGTGCTCCTAGAACCATCTTGCAGGTATCTTTCTCAAACACTATTTTTACACCTGCATCATCCAACTTACTTACAAAAATTAGATTTCTGACCAATGCAGGAATATGTAGAACACTCGGAAGTGTTCTAACTCTTCCACCTTGCAACTTCAACTTTACTTTTCCATGACCAATGATTCTAACCTTCCTGTCATCTCCCAAGAAGACATCATCACCATCATATTTCTCATACTCTCAGAACCACTCTCTATGGAGAGTGAAGTGAAAGGATGCACCTTAGTCAATCAACTATGCCTCATGATCTACATGTGTACTTGAAGAAGCCAAGTACACATCCCCGCCTTCATTTGAGGTGGTTTTCGCCTCTGTAGAAGGAGCATCATCAGATCCCTTTCCTTTGTCTAGAGATTTAGATTTACAATCCCTTTTGTAGTTCCCTTCCTTTTTGCATTTCCAGCACACCACCTTTATAGGTTATCCTGGAGATTTATATTTCCCACTCGATGACTTATTTTTGTTTCTGTTCTGGGACCGTCCTCATACAAATAAGGCATCACCATTCTGGCTCTCCATATTTTTCCATCTCATCTTCTCCGTCAACAAGGATGAGACTATTTCAACAAACTACAAGGCAGTTGCATTACTACCTATTGCAATAACCATACTATCCCATGAATCTCGTAGAGAACAAAACAAAATAATGCACTTATCTTCATCTAAAATTTTAATATCAACAGAGAATAACTGACTTACCACAGTATTAAATGAATTTAGATGCTCTGTCACTGAGCCTCCTCTTTCATTCTCAGGTTATACAGCTTTTTTCGTAGGAACAATTTATTCACTAGAGGCATAGATTGGTACAAAGTCTCAAAATTGTCCCACAAAGACTTCTTTGTAGATTCCCCTGATACATTCAACAATATTGAATCTGAGACACACAATTTCATTGTGCTCTTTACCTTTTGATCAAACTTTTTCCATTCTTCATCGGACACTCTTGTTGGTTTAGTACCTAGATCTACTGCGATCCACTGATCTTTATCCGCCAACAGATCCTCCATCTTGAGTTTCCATAAATAAAAACTCTGGCCATTAAATTTCTCGATCTCTATCTTTCCACTGCTCGCCATCTTCATTCACCACCAAAATCGATCCCGCATATCTCCCATTGAACAGGGTCTACCACAAGCCCGAGCGAAACCACTCAGCAACAAAGGCGTCCCCTTGAAGCCAAAACAACTCTGATACCAAATGTAGGTTTTAACCCAGTATAGAAATTACTTGCATACAAATTCCAAAACACAGAAAATAAACAAAGCGAGAGCATAACACATAAAACACATATACATAGAGATTTTCCCCTGGATCCCAAAACCGGGACTACCAGATTGATTTTTCATTATGTTCCTTTCAATGTTACAATACATATTTATACATACCGAAGCATCCAATACCATAGACTAAAAACCATTATGTCCAAAACCATGGACCGAAAACCATCATGTCCAAAACCATGTGCAAAAACCATGCACAAAACTATAGGTAGGTCCGCCCAACCTAATATAGGGTCCAAGAAAAAAACTTCCCCAAGGCACTACCTTGGACCTCGTAGAGGTGGGCTACCTGCCCCCCTCAAACCCCCTAAACAGGGGGGGCTGCTAGCCCCCTTTGCACAATCAACACAACTAAGGGGGGGCTCCGCCCCCTTCTAACCCCCTAGTTAACTACGTAGGCTAGTCATGGAATGAATATAACACAACCCAATAATAACAATTATGGATTTAGCAATAATAGGTTCAACAATTGAGGAAAAGGTGATGATTGAGGAAAAGGAGATGATAGAATAAGAAGGGATGATAAAAAGCGAAGAGATACTCCAGATGACTACAAAGAAGGCCATCATCCTCAAAAGAGGTCAAGGAACTCCTATTATGAAAATAATGAAACTTCTAGTCAATCTGAATATAACCTTATTTCTACTCTTTATAGTACTTCCCCTTTGGATTCATATGATAGTTGGCTGGTATATAGTGGGACTTCTAGAAATTTCTTTGGGTATAATGAAGTCCTCTCTAATCTGGTTGAGAGGGAGACAAGTTTAAAGATTATCCTTGGGGACAACTATACTCATGTTGTGAAAGATTTTGGTTTCATCAAATTTCATTTGGAATCTAGTGAATCTATTCTTCTTGATGTTGTGATATACATTCTAGGATTAAATAAGAACTTGGTATATATTTTTTCTATTGAAGACAAGGGTATGAGAGTGGATTTCATCAAAGGAAAATTAGCCCCCAAGTTGCCTATGGAATCTCGCATGAGGGATGATCTTACCTTGGGATCTAGAGTTTAAGAACTCTATAGAGCTAATGGAAGACCTCTATTAGAAATGGTCCATGATACTAATCATCAAAGTAAGTTATGGCACCAAAGGCTGACACATCTACATTATGAAGCTCTACCAAAATTGAAGAAGTTAGTCTTTGGGATGCCAGATGTTCAACCGATTCATGATGTAGTATGTGAGGGATGTGCTAGTGGAAAGAAGAGAAGGTGACCATTCCCTTATCACAGGAATACGATTGATGATATTCTTCAAATCATTCATTCTGACCTATGAAGACATGTGCACTCTATTGGTGGACATCTTGTTATGCAACCAACTCACAAATAGATAGATCAACAACTTAAAAATTTTCCTCTTCGAGGGGGAAACCTCCTTTACATTGAATAAATGAAAATTTCTTAGATGATTCAAATGAAAAAACCTCCTTTCTATATATAGGAGTCTAAGGGGTCACAATATAATTAAAGCCTTCATAAAATTGTAATGTAAGGGCACAAAAATAACAATAGTGGGTTTCTATTGGGTACAATAATAACAATATGGGGGTTACATGGGCACACCAATAGAAATAAGGGGGCTACAATAGTAATATAGGGACCTAACATGCCCCTCTCCTTCAAAAATGTGTTGTCCTCAACTCTTAAGTAGTTATGGATGCTTTTTTATAAAATTCTCATTCTCTCGTGTGGAATCTTTAGCGGGTAAGTTCTTCCACTTGATGAGATACTCCGAAATTGATCGATTTTGTAGCTGTATAGTTCTTGTTTCAGTGTCTGCTTCAGGTTCCAATATGATTTTTCCTTTTTCATCAAGTTCTAGAAATATTGTTTGAACTGGAAGCTTATCACCTATAACCTTATTTAAGCATGAAACATGGAAAAGTGGGTGCACTTGAGAAGATGCAGGAAGATCCAATTTGTATGTCGTAGTACCAATATTTTGCAACACCTTGTAAGAACCATAGTTCTTTGGTGATAATTTATAGCCTTCTTAGCTTGATTGAGGGACATTTGTTTGTATGGTTGTTGTCACGCGGAATGAGTTGATCTTGTGGACAAGATAGACCTTCCTAGAATCTAAAGAAGACCTAATGACAAACAAACCAACTAGACACTATCTTTCTCTAAATGTGCTTTTATAAATAATGGCAAACAAATGTGTTTAAGGCCTACCTCATGTCCAACGCAAGTTTGGAGATGCCTTCGCTCCTTTGATCCAAGTAAGTTCCTTTGTCACAAACCTGCAAACACAAACAAGGCAAACGATTAAATATCACCTGAATAACCAGTATTATAAAACATATTTAACATGAAAGTCAAGAAGTCCATGAAACAAATAAAATGAGATACTTGTTGAGAAAAATGAGCTTGATTGTATTAATTCAAAAGGAGAAGAACTTTACAACCTTTGCCTTGACGTTGTACAAGCTCCTCCCAGGGTCCAACAAGAAGTCTCCTCTACCTTGACAAGCTTCACTCACTCCCCAATGAAGCCAAAAAGGTATGTGATCTCTCCTCTTAAGCTCAAATAGGAAGTCTTGATTTCACTAGCATTTACCCTCAAAAGTTCAGCTTCTAACCTCTCCAGCCACTCACCCAATACCTCAATTTATAGTGCAATGGAGATCAGTTACTTGGTCCTCCTTCAAAGGGATAGAATCCTCCTTCAAAGGGATAGCTCCTCCTAACAAGAGATTAGTTCCTCCTCTTATGGGATGCATGAACCACTTGGAGCGAACAATCCATGTCAGAAATCCTTCTAGAAAACTCTAGAATTAACCCAAAGTGAGTTTTTTAAGATAAAAATTGCGCCTTTTGACTTTCACAGGGGTACGCACCCTTCCCTTTACATACAGAG
>APFE031363914.1:1332-25565 GCA_000404065.3 Pinus taeda
TTTTGATTTTGAGGTAGAACAGATGGATGTGAAGACATCATTTCTTCATGGGGATTTGGAAGAAGAGATCTACATGAAGAAACCTGAAGGGTTTACGATGAAAGGTAAGAAAGAATTGGTATGCAAGTTAAAGAAGTCTTTGTATGGGTTAAAACAGTCACCAAAGATGTGGTATCAGAAATTTGATACATTTATACAGGGACTTAGCTTCACCAGAAGCAAATCAGATCACTATGTGTATTTTAAATTAATTAGTGACCATGTTATTTATCTGGTGTTGTATGTGGATGATATGTTACTGATTGGAAATGACAAAGAAATTATCCAGGATTTGATGTTATATACCTAAGGGGAATAATATGGGGTACAAAGGAAGGTACCCAAGGAAATAATGTAATAATGGGATGGGCCATAGTAATAAATAAGGTGGTTAACACATATCATGTAAGGGATCACAAGTCGTCAGTAATAATGTAATGGGCCCATGGTATTAAATAGATGGTATTGAGGGAACCATGGTAATGACCCATGATATTGTATGTATGAGGCCTATTTAGAGGCTAGAGACTCCACATTGAGGGATGTTAAGGATTATTGTATGAACAAGCATATGGCTTGTGAAGTGTTCTCCTTCCTTAAGGAGTGAATGTACGGTGTTGTCCTACTTTAAGGGTTTGATATTAATAAAGTGAAGATCTTATTATTAATATTGATATTTAGATCTTATTATTTCTTGAGTATATTTGTATTTCTCATATATTTTCAGGTTAGATCTATAACAAGTGGTATCAGAACACTTTCTTGGGCAAAAGTGGAGATTTTTTTATTTTTATTTTTTGCAGGAACTTTATGGGGTGATGAGTTTTCAGATCAAATTTGTATGTTTTGGGGCAAAACATACAAAATCTAATTGCAAATCTGGATTCTTTGTGAAAAAATACCCGATTTAAAAAAAAATCGGCCGAATTAGAGTCTGGATGAAGGAGATATCGCTGATCTAAAAATCAGTAGTGTAGTAGACATTTTTTCAGGGCAGCAAGTTTGTTGCGCAAATATATACATTTTGGGGCAAAATCTGCAAAATCTAATTACATATCTGAATTTTTTGTGAAAAAATGCATGTTTTAAAAAAAAAAATCGGCTGAATCGAAGCCCGGATGAAGGAGATATTGCTGATCTAAAAATTAGTGGTGTTGCAAACATTTTTTCAGGGAAACGTTTTTGTAGCACAGATCTATATGTTTTGGGGAAAAAACTGCAAAATCTAATTGTAGATATGGATTCTTTGTGAAAAAATACCCAATTTCAAAAAAAAAAATCAGTGGAATCAGAGTCCAAATGAGGGAGATATCGCTGATTTAAAATCAACTCTTTTTTTCAAAAAATTTTGTGACGGCGGGAGAGTTGCAGCATAGATCTAAAATTCCAATGTCTGGGTCGGGATTTCTATCACATGGGAAGATGCAGAATGGTTGTTCCATTTCCGAAAACAGGTCATAATAGGGATTCTGAGCAATATTGATTAAAATGTGACAATTTCAAATTTTTTCCAAGTAAGTAATTTTTTTTTTCAAAACCCTCTTCATGGTGGTTCTACATTTTACAGGAAAAGATAATGGTCCTACTATTGAAGAATTCATAAAAGAGTTTAAGAAAAACCATCCGAAATATTGGAAAAGTTTCTTATGGCTTCATTTGAAAGAAGAGGCTGCCATATGGTGGAACTCACTTGGCATCACACAGTTGTCCAAATTTTCGGATGAAGAATTTGAAAAACTCCTTATGGACAAATGGTCTCGTGCTAGAAAAAAGAATGAGACACATAAGGGGTTATTTTCTACTAGTACATTTTTATTGTAGGTTCATGGATTGATTCAGAAGGAGAAAATCATTGTGTCTATAAATTCTAGTTGCAAGCAAAATCTCATAAATGTCAACTTGGCAAAAAAATTACAAGTGCCAGCAAAACACATTGAAAACACATAGGTTGATGATGAGGATGCTCTAGTTTATAAGGATTTGAAGCTTTCTATGGATAAGTATGTGTTGCGTGATGATTTTTATACTTCAGATATGGATCATATGGATGTTGTTTTGGGATATCCTTGGATGGAATCCATGGGTATTATCAATATTAATGTGCAGAAGAAATTCATTAAGCTCTGGTATAAAAATAAGAAAATTACATTACAGGATATGTCCATCAATAAACAGGTAGAGTCCACAGAGGTTGAAGTAGAAGATGTTCCACGGACTGATATATTAGATGATGAACCATTGATGATCAACAATCAAACACAAACAGAGGCTGAAGCAAAAAAGGCTACAAGTGTTGATACATTAGATGAGAGCTCAGTGGTTGAAGTAATATTGGAAGATAAGCTACCACAACATGCACCACAACATGCACTAGATAACAGTCAGGTTCCAGTAAAAACTTCAACATATCATCACCCACATCACCCCGCAAAACAACAACCAACAAGATGGCAACCAATTAGCCACAAGGACAACAACCCCCGCATGACAAATAGAAAGGAGCGAAGATCCACCTACTACACATCAACACAAAAGAGTTTCCAAGGCCAACTTCCATCTCAAGTGAGCGAGGTACCAGCGAGATTGAGGGTTCACCTTTATCTTGGATGGCTAGATGCATGTGCATGGTACCAGTGGACTACTCTTTTGAGTAGATCTTATTATTTGTGTTCTTCCCATGTTTTGGGGACAAAATATGTTAAGGGGGGTGGAATTTTATATACCAAGGGGGGATAATATAGGGTACAAAGGGAGGTACCCAAGGGAATAATGTAATAATGGGATGGGCCATAGTAATAAATAAGGTGGTTAACATGTATCATGTAAGGGACCACAAGTAGTTAGTAATAATGTAATGGGACCATGGTATTAGATAGATGGTATTGAGGGAACCATGGTAATGACCCATGGTATTGTATGTATGAGGCCTATTTAGAGGCTAAAGACTCCACATTGAGGGATGTCAAGGATTATTGTATGAACAAGCATATGGCTTGTGGAGTGTTCTTCTTCCTTAAGGAGTGAATGTATGGTGTTGCCCTACCTTAAGGGTTTCATATTAATAAAGTGAAGCATTTCTATATTCAGATCTTATTATTTCTTGAGTATATTTGTATTTCTCATATATTTTCAGGTCAGATCTATAACAGTAGGGAACACATCCCTATATTTTTTCAATCAGTGGATCTTCAAAATTTACTCAATATTTTCTCAATATTTTGCAAAATAAATAATATTAGGCACATAATAAATAATTATATCTAAACCTTCCTAAGAACTTATTAAAACTAGGAAAACGTTATTAAGTGCAGAAGAAGAGATTTAATATAACCTTTATATGCCTAGGAAAGTTTAAATGGGCCTTTCTTGCACCTAATTGGGAGGCCCATCACACCCCTTTCCATTTTCTTAAGATAATATATATCTCACATGTGGTTTTCACAATAATTCAATGCTCTTTATAATTGTGGATTACATTAGAGGCATATTATAAGATATATGGCATTGTTAGGTTGGCATGCTTAGAATTGTAAAGTTGGCATAATATAAAATAGTTATGCAAATCCCTTCTTTTAGAATGACTTCATATTTATCCCACATTGCTTCATATTTTGAAACACATGGAATTTAAAAGGAAATATCCTCACCATCATATTCAATGATGGAAAATGGGTGCTAATAGTTTGCACATATTGCAAAATTTCCACACATGCACAATGGCTCAAAATATTAAAGACAAAACAACCCCATCTATAATTCTCTACAATGTAGTGTTTTTTTATTGTTCCACATGTCAAAATGTGATTGAATTCCTCAAAATTATGTATAGGTCTAGTCGGTATGGTGACATTAGCATTATACCTTAATGATCTAGGAGGATCTCGTCATATCATTTGCACAGGTCATTGTCAGTGTTTAGTGTCATCGACAGTGTTCCGTGTCATTGTCCAACATTCAGTTCAGTTTTGACAGTGTTGTTTATGGATCATGTTGTTCAGGTGATGTTAATGGTTTTCATGGTAATGGGTTTGTATCTGGTTGTCGACAAGTGTTCATTGAAATTTCCACCAGGGTTTGGTCGTCGACATGTTTGTGTTCCGCCTTATCGGGATTTGGGTGTCAACAAAGGGTTGTCATCGCAAATGTAGCTGGTGTCGGCGATATGCATTATGTCACATTGTGACAAATGTGTTGTAAAAGGGTTTTTAATCCAAGGTGTGTAAAAGTCTATAAGACCTAACACATAAATCTAAGTCCTAAAACCTTTTAGCCTAAACCCTAATCTAATCCTAAACCTAATCCATACACTAAATACCATTAACCTAACACCTAAACTCTAAACCATATTACAAATGTAATGAAATACATTACCTAAGTATTAGACCATACTCCAAACATTGCTATGTGTTAAAACATTACACATAAAAACCTAACCCTATCTCTAAACACTCTTGGCCTTGTTTAAAACATTATAAAACAATTGTAAAACAAACTATTAGCCCTAACCGCAGAGTCAAACAGCGTCGGAGAAGGCTAGTCATGTGATCAAAGCAAAGTTTAACCGTTGGGTTAGCAGCGACCGTCGGGTTAGCAGCGATCGTCGGGTTCATAAGTTGCCAGTTCTAATCGTGCAGGGTTCTAACCATGCATATGATGACATGTGAACAGAGGCAGTGTAGTGAGCGGAGAGTTCACCATAGCATCAAACAGTCAGCAGAGCAACATGTGACTAGATATGTAAACTGTCGAAGTTAACCATCGTAATCGTAGTAGACTATTACATGTGAACAGGTTTCAATAACTCCAAACCGGAACCGCCGGAGCTTTGTCAGTGGAACCGCTAGCAATCAAACTGTGAGCCCAGTCACCGCTCACATGAGCTGGTAGCCTCCTCCGCCCGGTCAACTAACAACTAGCGGTTCTGCGCTTATCCAATGTTATTTTTGGGTTTTATTTGAATTTTGTTAAACAAACTAATGCGACCACCATGTAACCTCCTCAGTAGGTGTCATGTTATGACTAGACCGAGGCTCAAACTCATCCAGAAGGCAACCAATTCATCTAAAATTCAGCCAAAGGAGGTTTTGATGTACGTGCAGGCCTATAAGAGGAATTTTTTATTCATTGAAGTGGGAAAGTGGATTTGGTTTTTGTATGCAGATTCTGGAGGTCATGGGCATTTTTGTTTTCAGTGTAATAGGAGCATCCGGAGTCGGAATTCGGAACCGTGATAGGTGTTGGAAAGTTGGTTCAGAGGGCTATCCGTTAAAAGTGACCAAAAGTTCCTATGTGCACATTTAGTTTGGTAAAATACCTGTGTAATCGACCTCTACTATTTCAATACTAATAAAGTGCTCTCCCATCTTGAAAGTAGACCCGGAGACGTAGTCCATCAGGGACAAACTCTGTAATAAACTTTATTGTTTGGTATTGTTGTGTTGTTACTTTTTTCATTTCTGTTATGCATATTTCTTATGTTTAATCAGCTGTCATAAAGTCTTCTTCTCAAGCAGTGTCCTCGATTTCTGCACTTTCAGTTAACAATCAATTCAATAATGGCTAATCAATTCTACATCAGTTTTAACTTATGATCATTTCATATCATATAATCTGGTATCAGAGTAGGTTGCACTTGTAGAATTTTCTGTTGAATGTTAACTAGGTCAAAGTCGCAACGAGGAGAAGGAATCCTTGAGCGGATCGATCCAGAGATTGGAAAGCGACAAGTCGTTCAAAAGTCGACCATGTCAGGATCCGATGCAGGTTAAAACAATGAAACTAAGATGAGCGATGAACAATTTTAGCAAGCATTCTTGACTATGCAACAGATGTTGGAAGAACTATACGAAGACAAGAAGGCGAGAGATGCAACTTCTTCTTCAAAGAAATCAAAGAAGGACAAAGGTAAAGGAAAGGCTGATAAACCACCTTCACCTCCATCATCTCCATCATCATCTTATTCTTCTTCTTCCAGTGCAGAATTTGAAAGAAAAAAGAAACCTAAGAAAACATCTCTTATGAAACTTGATGTGAAATTTGAGTTACCTATTTATGATGGCGAAATGGATCCTGGAAAGTTAGATAATTGGATTAAGCAGTTAGAAGTGTATTGTTGCATTCAGAACATTTCTAATGATAAAAATAAAATTCAATTAGCTACACTTAGAATGGGGGGAACAACTTTAATCTGGTGGGCAAGTAAAACTCAGATAGATGTAAAGCGTAAAGGAAAAGTCATCTTTTCATGGTCTAAGTTTTTAAAAGCTCTTAGGAAACAAGTATATCCTTTAGGATACATGAAACAAGTTGTTATTGATTGGAAACATCTAAGGCAAGGTAAAGGGCAGAGTGTTTAGGAGTTTACTGAGGAGTTCAGAAAGAAAGCATTGGCGCTTGGTATTTCATTGGATACACGTGAAAATTTATTAAAATGCATCGGCAACTTACATTCATATTTGTAGCATACTTTATTGATGTTTAATACTGATGATTTTGATAAGTGTGTGTTCAGGCCATAAATATTGAATCAGGTGGCAGACCATTCAAGTTTTCATCGCAATCATCCAAAGAGTTGGAAATCAAAGATTCCAATGATAGTTAGGGGAAGAACAATTCGAAGAGAAAGAAATCAGAGATAGTTCAGAAGGAAAGACCTACTTGTTCTCATTGCCAGAGAATCGGTCATGATGAATCTAAGTGTTGGAAACTTCATCCAGAACTTAATCCCAAAAAGTCCCTTAGGGAGAAGGATGAAAAGAAGACAATTGTAGTAGTCCAGCAAGCTCTAGATTCAGGTTCAGGTGATGGAAGGAGGATAACTGCTATGGTTATGACAGGTAAAACTTATGACATTGGTTCAAGTTCGAAAACTATTTCATCTTCATCAAACATAAATCCTTCAAATGAGGATAAAAGAGTTGAATTGTTTAACATAAGGATAACTTCTAAGCATACAAATATAGATACAATGTTTAACAATGGATCACAGGCCAATCTAATATCTGAATATTTAGTTAAAATTTTGGGTTTGGAAACACAAAATCATCCAAGACCTTACCCATTAGGATGGCTAAATAAATCAACTTAGATAAAAGTCACCAAACATTGTCGATTAAGATTTTCCATTAAAACTAATTACATTGATGAAGTGGAATTAGATGTGGTTCCAGTAGACATATGTGGAGTTGTCTTAGGAAGTCCTTATTTTTATGATCGTGATATAGTGTTTTACAGGAGAGAACATAAATATCACCTCAAGAAAGATGGGCTTGAATTTATTGTCACGACACATCAAAGTAAAAATCACTTGAATTTAATTGTTGCTAATCAGATGAAGTGATTAATAAGTTCAAATAAGACATTTGTAATCATGTGTGTAAAAGGAAATCATAACAATCAACATGATGCTTGTTTAAGTTATGAGTCTCGACTTAAAGATAGTTTGATCAAAGAGATAGAAACTATTCCAGTTCTATGTAAAACCAAACATCTTACTCATAAGCAAGGAATACAACATGAATTACAGTTTGTGCGTAAAGATCCTCTTACTAATGTCAGAATGAATCAATTTAGTCCAAGTTTGGAAATTAACAGCTACAGGGATACAAGTCAGTATTGGGGAAAATCATTGGTCAATTTCTCTTATATTGTGTCACTATTTCATGTTTCAAACAGTTTGGAAACCTCTTTTCAAGCGGAGAGGAAACCTATTTGTTTTCAAACCAAAGCCTTTTCTAAAGCAGTGTCAAAGTGTCTAAGGGAAACTTATGCATCAGGGGAAAGTGCTAATGAATGGGAACATCCTTTAATGAATAAGGGAAAAGTGATTCAAACAAATCAACAATTAATTCAATACTTTCAAAGACAAACTAAGTTGCAGCAATTTTCACCTTGCAGTTTGATGGGTTCATTGCAACAAGTTCACTTAGTAATCAAGAAACAAGAAAGTATGTCAAGTTAGGTAGCTGGTTTGATGTCAAAAATATCTTTGATTGTCTCTATCATTCTGTAAAATAGATTGTTAATACATGTTGATGGTATTGAACAATATCCAGTAGAGACTGTTTTCAAAGATGATTATGAATCACTAACTCATGGTTCTTCATGGAAAGAAATCAATAGCCATGTTCTTAACAAGTTGTTTGCCCATCGTCGCAAGTTGTTCATACTGCAGATGGATGGAACAGGTCACCGACTCAAAATGTGCCATGGTCAGCATCATCAGGGTCATCACTTGCAGGTGATTAATCAAATATATTGGTACATCATCAGGTCAAGGTGGAAAGTGAGGGAGCTCTACCCTCATAGACTATTTGTTTAGTCAAACTTTTGTGGTCCAAAAGCTTTCAAGTGGAGAGGATTGATCTAGGAGGATCTCATTAGATCAATTGCATAAGCCATCATCAATGTTTAGTGTTGTTGTCAGTGTTCCCTGTCATTGTCAGCATTCAGTTCAGTTTCAATAGTGTTGGTTATGGATCAGGTATTTTAGGTGATGTTAATGGTTTTCATGGTAATGGGTTTGTATCTAGTTGTCGACAAGTATTCATCGATAGTTCTGCCAGGATTTGGTCAACGACGTATTTGTCTTCTGCCTTCTTAGGATTTGGGTGTCGACAAAGGGTTATTGTCGCAAATGTAGCTGGTGTCGACAATATGCATATGGTTTTATGTCAAATTGTGGCAAATGTGTTGTAAAAGGGTTTTTAATCCAAGGTCTGTAAAAGTATATATGATCCGAATTGGATCCATGAAGATTATCAAAGAACCATGATTATATCAAAACAGGAAAGACTTCGAATTTGTGAACAAAGAGCGATCAGGAATACCTTTGATAGTGGTAATTTGCAGCCAATAAGGAACGACAAGGACCTCGGTCAAAGCATGCTAACCGAGGCCCATGGAGACCACACAGGAGGAAAAACTGGCACTTGGGAAGCCTGAATCGGGAAACAGAGGGCATTTTTGATGTGCTATTAGCGCTAATCGCGCATCACTAGGCAAAACCGCTCGAGAAGGAAAAGCCTCGAAGCGCCTGGTCGCATGGAAGTTGGGAAAACCGTGGGGAAAGCGCTAAGGCAAAAGGTGGGTTCTGCACTCCAAAACTGGCAGTATATTGGGGGTACCCTTGGGCAGTAAGTGGATTTGGAGAAAAACGAGCAATTCCATTCAGCGCCCGATGCATGGCAGGCGTATGAGAGATAAAAGCACCACTCATCGCGCTCTAATGGTTGAGTGAGTCAAACACACAAAATGAGCGAATGTCATAGGATCTGGGGGCTCTAGATCTGACGACGGAGATTGCGCTCGATGGAGGAACTGGATTTGACAGGGGATTAAGCCACGGCGTAAAGGAGTTTGAAGTTCGATTTGACGCTGAGATGGCGGATGAGTCATTCCACAGTGTAACTGGAAAACCGAACCAACAAGGAAGAGTTGGCGCAGTTCGCGAGAGGATAAGTGGCCACTCCTTGTGTACTATTGACGATGATGCAGAGGTAGGGAACTCCAAGTGAATAGTAGCAGGTGATCCAAAGGGATGGAAGAGGAATCGAACAATCGTGAGATAGATTGGCTTTAAGCCATGAATAGACAGAGAACAGAACACACAGAAGAGAAAAGAAGAGAACGAAGACAGAGAGAGCGAGAGCGAAGAAGAGACAGTGAAGGAAAAAGTAGAAAACAGAGAGCCGAGCTAACCTAAGGCAACATCAAGTAGACAGAAAGCTTGAGAGGTTCAAGCAATCCCTGAGAGGATCTGTCAGGAATTGAGCACCACATTGGGCTTCTCCCATTAAAGACCAGAGAGGTCAAGATCTGGTAAGGAAAAGAGTCTGTGTACTCTAGTGGCTTGGGGGATCCAAGAACCACCCTACCAAACGTTATCTGTTTCAGGAGACTCAAATTGAGCTCCTCATTGTAAATCTTTGCTTTAAAGACACAATGAAAGAAGGCCACCACTGAAAGCTGGACCGGAGACGTAGCCCTGGAGGATAGGGTGAACTCCTTATTAATTTGTTGTGTTCTTGTATTTTCTTACTGTGTTTCTCTTGTTGTTTTCCATTCTTCCAGTGTCTATGTATTTTGCAATCTGATCGATTCGTTACCTAAGATAACATAGACACACACCAACACATGAGTCTGTAATACCTTCATTCAATAATTCTTTAACTAAGATCACTCAAGAGTGATTTTCAGATCAATATAAGACCTAACACATAAATCTAAGTCCTAAAACCTTTTAGCCTAAACCCTAATCTAATCCTAAATCTAATCCATACACTAAATACCATTAACCTAACACCTAATCTCTAAACCATATTACAAATGTAATGAAATACATTACCTAAGTATCGAACCATACTCAAAACATTGCTATGTGTTAAAACATTACACATAAAAACATAACCCTAGCTCTAAACACTCTCGACCTTGTTTAAAAGATTACAAAACAATTATAAAACAAACTATCAACCCTAACCGCGGAGTCAAACCATGTCGGAGAAGGCCGATCATGTGATCAAAGCAAAGGTTAACCGTCAGGTTAGTAGTGACCGTCGCGTTTTCATAAGCCGCTAGTTCTAACCATGCAGGGTACTAACCGCGGACATGATTATATGTGAACAGAGGCCGTGTAGCCAGCGATGTGATCGAGCGGAGAGTTCACCGCAGCCTCAAACAGTCAGCGGAGTAACATGTGACCAAATATGTAAATTGTCGGAGTTAACCATTGGAACCGCAGCAGACTATTACATGTGAACAGGTTTCAATAACTCCAAACCAGAACCACTAGAACTTTGTCAGCGAAACTGCCAGCATTCAAATCACGAGCCCAGTCATTGCTCACATGAGCTGGCAGTCTCCTCTGCCTGGTCAACTAACCACCAATAGTTATGTGCTTATCCAATGTTATTTTTGGGTTTTGTTTGAATTTTGTTAAATAAACAAATGCGACCACCGTGTAACCTCCTCATTAGGTGTCATGGTATGACCAGACTGAGGCTCATACTCATTTAGAAGGAAACCAATTCATATTAAATTCAACCAAAGGAGGTTTTGATGTACCTGTAGGCCTATAAGAGGCGGTTTTTATTCATTGAAGTCGAAGAGTGGTTTTGGTTTTTGTATGCAGATTCTAGAGGTCATAGGCATTTTTGTTTTAAGTGTAACAAGAGAATATGGTGTCAGAATTGGGAACCGTGACAGGTGTTGGAAATTTGGTTCAAAGGGATATCCATTGACAGTGACCAGAAGTGTTTGCGTACACATTCAATTTGGTCAAATCCCTATGTAATCAACCTCTACTGTTTCAATCCTAATAAAGCGATCACCCATCTTAAAAGTGGACCCGGAGACGTAGTCCATCAGGGACGAACTCCATAATCAACTTTGTTGTCTGGTATCACTATGCTTTTACTATTTTCACTTCTTTTATGCATCTTTCTTATGTTTAGTTAGTTGTCATAAAGTCTTCTTCTCAAACAGTTTCCTCGATTTTTTGCATTTTCAGTTAACAATCAATTCAATAATGACTAATCAATTCTACATCAGTTTTAACTTATGATCATTTCAGATCATATAATTTGGTATCAGAGTAGGTTGCATTTGTATAATTTTCCATTGAATGTTAACTAGGTCAAAGTTGCAATGAGGAGAAGGAATTCTTGAGTAGATCGATCCAGAGATTGGAAAGCGACGAGTCGTTCATAAGTCGACCGTGAAAGGATATAATGCAGGTGAAAACAATGAAACTAAGATGAGCGATGAATAGTTTTAGCAAGCATTCTTGACTATGTAGCAGATATTGGCAGAACTTGTTGATGCCTCTAAAATTGTTGCATCAACATTAAGGATAACCACCTGGTCTGGACCTTAGAGAAACTCCTTTTTCGTTTGGTGTGGTGGCTCCGACTGGATATTATGGGACCAGTTTCCCTTAACAAATGGTTTAATGGATGATTGTTTTGTATAATGGAGATGGATAGATGTTTCAACTTATAACTCAAACTATACAAATATAACTATATAACCCGGGTATCCTGTTAACAATGTGATTTCTAATTATTTCTAATAGACAAATAATCATATAGATGGCTTATTCGTCAATAGAAAGATGTATTCATATAATGATTACTTTGTTTAAAAAGTTAAAGAATGCAATAATAAAAGCATATCGCATTCTTCATAATGTATATCATTGACATATATATTCAAATGATAACAATTCTAAAACCTTTAGAAATAATATGCTAAAGAATTGTTTGAAAAAACATGCATATATATCATCTATAACAACTTTTAAAAGAAATGTTTATTCACATAAGGAAATAAGAAAAAAATAGTGATAGGAGTACCACATGCATTTGAAGTCTTCCGATGTAAAGAACACTCTGATTCCACTTTCTTATTTGAGAAAGTCTTCAAGGAAAAACAAAAGTGCAAGTCTTGAAAAAGCTTCTTTCACAAAAATGCAGAACCTTTATCCACTATTGATAAAAAAATATTTAGAAGTATAGAAGTGCAACTTCTTAAGTAAAATATTATACAAATGGAGGACCCTTTCTTAAAAGACATGAAAGGGTTTAAATAATCAAAATAAAAACTAACTATCAGTAAAAATCGCTATGAGCTGTTAAAACTGTAAACATGAAAATCTGGGATTTGATTCATGAAAACAACAACGCGATAGCCTTTGAACTGCTTCATTGAATCTATTTCTTCTCTTGTGTCTGCAGTTGACAAATTGAGAGCATCTGCTGAATCTCTGGAGGGTGAGTCTTCCTGGAATGTAGTTGGGTTGTATACATAGCATCGAAGAGTTCGGGAATCATGAGATTGATTGCATCAGAAAGGAATTTCATGGCCATCTGATGACTCTACGGCTTTACTAGGAAAAACTAGAATGCATCCCATGTAAAGCTTTGCACTTTGCTGATTTCTTCTTCCCTTCTAGCCGTATCATGTCTCCATTGTTCTTCTAGTGCTTTTGGTTTTTGGAGTTTTCCTGGAGAGCAATCGGAGATCAAGTTAGCCATATATAAGTTGTCATTTACTAACTCGATTACACCGTTCATTGTGGCCCTGACTCTAGAAGTCGCTTTTTCGGCTTTTTATTAACCGTGACTCCCATTCTGAAAACAAGATTTCTTTGTGCAATTCTTGTATTTTTGGCAAATTGGCAGCCATGCCTTCTTCTGAATTTTGCCAAGAGAGAAAATTGGTTATCTTTTCATCTACTTTTTCAAATTCCAGTCTAGTGTCATCTGCCTTTTCAATCAATGATGTAGAGATAACGCACAATGGGCTAGCTAATTATATATTATGGCAAAGGATGTTTAGCTGTCAAAATAAGGCTTTGGTTACTTCCAAGGCTTCTTTCCTGAATTCACTAACTTGTGGATAACCATTGAACTTTTCTATCTGTAATTGCATTTGTGCAATTTGATCTTCTTTAGCCTTGTTTTCCTGCTGAATTGAGATCTGAAGCCTGCTTAGTTCTTGAGACAACTTCTGTTGTTTCTGGAGAGCCTTCTGATCAATATTTTGCTTCTCTAGATTCAACTATTCTTTTAGTTGCTCATTTTGTTGTCTCTGCTCTGCTAGCTGTTGTTCAAGGTGACTAATCCTTTGTTGTTCTTCCGCTGATTAATCTTCGAGTTGAGTGATCCTCTGATCCTTTTCCCTGATTAGCTAGCTAACTTCTAAGGCTTTGTCCATTGTTGCAGTTGTATAAGCCCCTGCATACTGAGATAATTTGGTTAAATCCTTAGAAGGATTAACTTCTGAGTTTTTCCATACCACATTCATCATTTCGGCATAAGGATTTGAAAGAGGTCCTTGATCAATTTTCCTCTTTTTCCTCTGTCTTTTAACCACAACCCTATGCTTTGGACTATAGAATACATCTAGGGGTGCTAGTTCTTCTATTTTCAGTGCAATCTCCTCTGTTGGATTTTCAGGAATTATCTCAATATCCTGCTGAATGTTGGGTGTGCCGATTGCCCCTTCAATTGGAACATTAATAACTCTAGGCTCTTATGTTGTGGGCGATTTTGGTGTAGTGAGCTTTTGGGAGTCATTCTGGTTCTTGATCATTTGATCAAACTGCTCCCATTCCTTGAGTAAACTGGAATTAATATTTACATCGGTATCAAAGAGCTCACTGTTTCCTTCATTTGTTTGCTCCTCCGTGGGACTTTTCTCCCTTTTAGGGCTCTTCTCTTTTTCAGGAGTCTTCTCAATAGTCTTTTCTTCACTGTGGCCTTCATGTTGCACCATAGAGGTAGTATTTAACAAGTCCAAAGGTAATGTTTGCAACCTTTGTGTTTTGAACTTCATAAATCTCTCTAATCCCTCTGCTCCCAATCTGATTTTTGCGAGATGTTTTACATGAGAAAACAACTTAGCTGAAGTGAACAAATCATCATAATCATCCTTCTCATGTTCAAACTTGGCAAGTTTCACATGAGAGGTGAAGTTGTAGGTCACTGTTTTTGGATCATACTGTTGCTTTGGAATGACTACTAAATTTAACATTTTTAATTTATCTATTTATTTCTCTGCATGTTTGAAGTCATGCAGTGTGTAGGTACCACATCAGAGGGGGAATGAAGGCCACATTTTCATTTTGGACTCCTTAAGGTTCCTGGACATCCCTGCTTCTGTTATCTGATAAGCTATTTCTCTAGCTAATAGCTTATCAAGAATGTATAAGGGGAGGACATGTGGATCTGTAGTGCTGCCAAAAAGTCTGATGTAGGTGAACTTTTCTTCATTGAACCAACTACCAATTGATGTTTGGTCGACACTGGCCTCATCGGACAACCGAGGAGCAGGTTTTTTGAATATGGCATAATGAACAGGAAAGAAAAAACCATGGCAGATTCTATAAAGATTATTTCTATAATGGGCCTTCCACAAATACTTATGATAGATATGAATGGGAGTTGGGTCTTATGGAGTCCATTTGCAGCCTAAAATGGGGTAATTAGAATTGAAGCAGATGGTATCCATAATGTACGCTCTCATATAGAACAGGGATATTATCTGGGTAGTAACAAACATGTTTATTCTATAATCGAGGATTTGGTTGGCCATTTTATCAGATAAAATGGTTGCCCAATCCATGATATAAGAGTCAATTGCTGCTTCCATCAAGGGCACCATTTCTATAGAAAACCTAGCTAAATCAGAGACTCCAAAGAGTCTACATATCATGGCACCAACATAGCAATAAGAGATGCTAAGGAGTCTACAGAGTACATACCTGAAGATTTATGCTTGTGTTTGTTTGGGAAATGCCTCCACGCCTTGATAGGGTTGGACTCCACATCATTCTCCTTGGCGAAAGCTTCTAAAAATGCCTTGTTGTAATGCTTTTGTGGTTCCAGAGAATGGTACATATTTTTGATATCTTCCGCCCTGAATGACCCGAACATACTTCCATCAGCAGTAAATAAAGCTCTGTCTGTTATGCTGATACTCTTAATTACCCATCTAACCAAGTCATTGTAGGGTAATACTTTGGCACGGGCTGCTATTCTATGGAGGAAGGATCTGGCCAAATCCTTAAGAGTACTTTATGTTTTATTATTGGAGTCAGTCGTTCCTCCTTCTTCTTCAATTTTGGCTGGATCCTTGGCTTCGAACAAATTATATATGCTCTCCCATGAAGCCTTGCCAAGAACGAGGTAGGTAGTATCAACTATCAGTACCCTCTTTACTGGTTCATCTTTGGTTATGACAGGGACCTTTACTTTCTTCTATTTCTTCGTCATTTTTGTTGGATTGATGAATTCAGACTTGCTCTACAAAACGAAACATAAGAACGTAACAGGGGATAAGTTTGTTCAAAGCTAATGCACAGTATACAAGATTAACAGTAATTAAGCGCAATGGGTGATACAGATTTTGATATATTACGCTACCACGGATGAAATCCTTGAAGGACTCAACCATAACTACTCTCTTAATGATTTCCTGTAACTTCCAACATGACACTTAAATGTCATAATGATATGTCACATCGCAAATCTAATAACAGTCCTTTAAAATGAATATCGTAACTTCTCGATCAGCGATTAGCAATAATTGCATATCACAAATTGGGAGGTACAAATGTTATGCTTAAATTTTTCCTTTGTATAGTTCCGATCGCGCTAAATGGTGAGCGGGATAATTTTAATAAATCAATAAATAGTTTGCTTTTTATTTATAATTGATCTATAATTTAGACCCGCAAACATTCGTTAATGATTATATTTCACCTTTATTGAAAAGCACACTTTGCAATAATGAAATTGCATCGGAGGATTTCATATGGCCATTTGATATGTGTTTTGTGCTTTCCGCAATGACCGATTGCGATTGACTTATCGCATCGGAGGACTTATGTGAACAATTAGAATGGTTCCTTGATAAGTAACGATATGCGATTTTTGATAGTGTTATCACATCAGCGAAAGTCAATGGAATCTCTTAAGTCTACCATTGAAACAAAGGATGTGCGCGATGCGACATATTCCTTTATGATAAGGTTTATGTTATAATTTTAAATCAGATCGGATCTTATCAAGGGGACTTTCATGGGTTAAATATATTTTCAAATTGCGATTCTTATTTGACTTATCCTAAAAGCAAAATAACTATTCATTTTCAAATGTTTTATAGGTTTTATTTATTAAAGGGGACCCATTTCTTATTAAAGTTTTATATGAAAATTTTTGAAATGGGGAGGGTTGTTGTATAGCACAACATAACTATAAGAAGACAAGAAGGTGAGAGATGCAGCTTCTTCTTCAAAGACATCGAAGAAGGACAAAGGTAAAGGAAAGGCTGATAAACCACCTTCACCTCCATCATCTCCATCATCATCTTCTTCTTCTTGCAGTGTAGAATCTGAAACAGAAAAGAAACCTAAGAAAACATCTCTTTTGAAACTTGATGTGAAATTTGAGTTACCTATTTATGATGGCAAACTGAATCCTGAAAAGCTAGATAACTGGATTAATCAGTTAGAAGTGTATTGTCGCATTCAAAATATTTCTAATGATAAAACTAAAATTTAGTTAGCTACACTTAGAATGTGGGGAACAAATTTAATCTAGTGGGAAATTAAAACTCAGATAGATGTAAAGCGTAAAGGAAAAGTCATCTCTTCATGGTCTAAATTTTTAAAAACTCTTAGGAAAAAATTCTATCCTTTAGGATACATGCAACAAGCTGTAATTGATTGGCAACATCTGAGGCAAGGTAAAGGGTAGAGTGTTCAGGAGTTTACTCAGGAGTTCAAAAAGAAAGCGTTGGTGCTTGGTGTTTCATTGGATACATGTGAAACTTTATTAAAATACATCGACAGTTTACATTCATATTTGCACCATACTTTATTGATTTTTAATCCTGATGATTTTGATGAAGTGTGTGTTCAGGCCATACATATTGAATCAGGTGGCATATCATTCAAGTTTTCATCGCAATCATCCAAAGAGTTGGAAATCAAAGATTCCAATGACAGTAAGGGGAAGAACAATTCGAAGAGAAAGAAATCAATGATAGTTCAGAAGGAAATACCTACTTGTTATCATTGCCAGAGAATTGGTCATGATGAATCTAAGTGTTGGAAACTTCATCCAGAACTTAAGCCCAAAAGAAAAGAAGGCAATTGCAATAGTCTAGCAAGATCTAGGTTCAAATTCAGGTGATGAAAGGAGGATAACTGCTATGGTTACGACAGGTAAAACTTCTGACACTGGTTCAAGTTCGAAAACTATTCCATCTTCATCAAACATAAATCCTTAAAATGAGGATAAAAGAGTTGAATTATTTAACATAAGGATAAATTCTAAGCATACAAATATAGATACAATGTTTGAAAGTGGATCACAGGCCAATCTAATATCTGAATATTTAGTTAAAATTTTGGGTTTGGAAACATAGAATCATCCAAGACCTTACCCATTAGGATGGCTAAATAAATCAACTCAGATAAAAGTCACCAAACAGTGTCGATTAAGATTTTCCATTATAGCTAATTACATTGATGAAGTGGAATTAGATGTGGTTCAAGTAGACATATGTGGAGTTGTCTTAGGAATTCCTTATCTTTATGATCGTGATGTGGTATTTTATAGGAGAGAACATAAATATCACCTTAAGAAAGATGGGGTTGAATTTATTGTCAGGGCACATCAAAGTAAAAATCACTTGAATTTAATTATTGCTAATCAGATGAAGTGATTAATAAGTTCAAATAAGAGATTTGTAATCATGTGTGTAAAAGGACAACATAACAATCAACATGATGCTTTTTTAAGTTATGAGTCTCAGCTTAAAGATAGTTTGATCAAAGAAACAGAAACTATTCTAGTTCTATGTAAGACCAAACATCTTACTCATAAGCAGGGAATACAACATGAATTACAGTTTGTGCCTAAAGGTCCTCTTCCTAATTTCAGAATGAATCAATTTAGTCCAAGTTTGGAAATTAACAGTTATAGGGATACAGGTCAATATTGGGGAAAATCAATGTTCTATTTCTCTTATATTGTGTCACCATTTCATGTTTCGAACAGTTTGGAAACCTCTTTTCAAGTGGAGAGGAAACCTATTTGTTTTCATATCAAAGCCTTTTCTAAAGCAGTGTCAAAGTGTCTAAGGGAAACTTATGCATCAGGGGAAAGTGCTAATCAATGGAAACATCCTTTAATGAACAAGGAAAAAGTGATTCAAACAAATCAACAACTAATTCAATACTTTCAAAGACAAACTAAGTTGCAGCAATTTTCACCTTGCAGTTTGATGGGTTCATTGCAACAAGTTCACTTAGTAATTAGGAAACAGGAAAGTATGTCAAGTCAAGTAGCTGGTTTAATGTCAAAAACACCTTTGATTGTCTTTGTCATTCCTTAAAATAGATTGTTAATACATGTTGATGGTATTGAACAATATCCAATAGAGACTATTTTCAAAGATGATTATGAATCACTAACTCATGGTTCTTCATGGAAATAAACCAATAGCCATGTTCATAGGAAGTTGTTTGCCCATTGTCGCAAGTTGTTCATACTACAGATGGATGGAACAGGTCACCGACTCAAAATGTGCCATGGTCAGCACCATCAGGGTCATCACTTGTAGGTGATTGATTGAATGTATTGGTACATCATTAGGGCAAGGTGGAAAGTGAGGGAGCTCTACCCTCATCAACTATTTGTTTAGTCAAAATTTTGTGGTCCAAAAGCTTTCAAGTGGAGAGGATTTATCCAGGAGGATATCGTCAGATCAGTTGCATAGGTCATCATCAGTGTTCCGTGTCATCGTCAGCATTCAGTTCAGTTTCGAAAGTGTTGGTTATGGATCAGGTTGTTCAGGTGATGTTAATAGTTTTCATGGCAATGGGTTTGTATCTAGTTGCCGACAAGTGTTCATCGACAGTTCCGCCAGGATTTGGTTGTCAATGTGTTTGTCTTCTGCCTTCTCAAGATTTGGGTGTCGACAAAGGGTTTTCGTCACAAATGTAGCTGGTGTCGATGATATGCATATGGTTTTATGTCACATTGTGACAAGTGTGTTGTAAAAGGGTTTTTAATCCAAGTTGTGTAAAAGTCTATAAGACCTAACACATGAATTTAAGTCCTAAAACCTTTTAGCCTAAACCCTAATATAATCCTAAACCTAATCCATACACTAAATACCATTAACCTAACACCTAAGCTCTAAACCATATTACAAATGTAATGAAATACATTACCTAAGTATTGGACCATACTCCAAACATTGCTATGTGTTAAAAAATTACACATAAAAACCTAACCCTAGCTCTAAACACTCTCGGCCTTGTTTAAAACATTACAAAACAATTGTAAAATGAACAATCAACCCTAACCACAGAGCCAAACCGCGTCGGAGAAGGCCGGTCATGTGATAAAAGCAAAGGTTAACCGTCGGGTTAGCAGCGACTGCCAGGTTTTCATAAGCCGCTAGTTCTAACCGCGTGGGGTTCTAATCGCGGACATGATTACATGTGAACAGAGGTAGTGTAATAAGCAAAGTCAGTGAGTGGAGAGTTCACCGTAGCATCAAACAGTCAACGGAGTAACATGTGACCAGATGTGTAAACTGTTGAAGTTAACCATCGGAACCGCAACAGACTATTACATGTGAACAGGTTTCAATAACTCCAAACTGAAACCGTCGGAGCTTTGTCAGCGAAACCATTGGCATTCAAACCGCGAGCCTAGTCACTGCTCACATGAACTGGAAGCCTCCTCCACCCGGTCAACTAACCACCAACGGTTCTGCACTTATCCAATGTTATTTTTAGGTTTTGTTTGAATTTCTTTAAACAAACTAATGCGACCACCATGTAACCTCCTCATTAGGTGTCATGGTATGACTAGATCGAGGCTCAAACTCATCCAGAAGGCAACCAATTCATCTCAAATTCAGCCAAAGGAGGTTTTGATGTACCTGCAGGCCTATAAGAGGCAGTTTTTATTCATTGAAGTGGGAGAGTGGTTTTTGTTTTTGTATGCAGATTCTAGAGGTCATAGGCAGTTTTGTTTTCAGTGTAACAAAAGCATCTGAAGTCGGAATTGGGAACTGTGATAGGCGTTGGAAAGCTGGTTCAAAGGGCTATCTATTGACAGTGACTAGAAGTTCCTGCATGCACATTCAATTTGGTCAAATCCCTATGTAATCGATCTCTATTGTTTCAATGCTAAAGCGGTCGCCCATCTTGAAAGCGGACTCGGAGACGTAGTCCATAAAGGACGAACTCCGTAATCAACTTTGTTGTCTGGTATCACTATGTTTTTACTGTTTTCACTTCTGTTGTGCATCTTTCTTATGTTTAATCAGCTGTCGTAAATTCTTCTTCTCAAGCAGTTTCCTCAATTTCCTCACTTTCAGTTAACAATCAATTCAATAATGGCTAATCAATTCTACATTAGTTTTAACTTATGATCATTTCAGATCACTTAATTTCATTTTTTTTTTACCTATTTGGCTTCAACTTCAACAAGCCATATCTTTTGTATATAGTGTATTATTCACCCCATTCAAATGTGTATATGTTTTAGCAAAATTTAATTCCATACGATTAGATCAGTTGTGGGGTTCCTCATAGATCAATTTTCCCCACTAATAAGCTTTTAGACCACTAAATTTCTTATCTCGTTAAAAATGTAAGTCAGTGTACAAATCCCTCACTTTCCAAGTTTGCATCCATCATGATTTACTTAGATGCATTCCTTTTAGAGCCACACAAAGATACTCACTAACACCTATTCATGAAGTCCTCACCTTCTTGTCTAGAATAACATCTTCCAAGTACTCATTGAGATATTCATGGGAAAAACATTCAACATAAGAAACTTGAACATTCTCACCTTGATCCATAATCATAGGAGGCTCATATAGTTTCATGTTTTCAACATTAACCATGGAATACATCTACATATATGAAGGTAACACCGACCAAAAATATTTTCATCAATATTTTTCATAATTTTAATGGACCATACCTAATTGGATGGAACTTTATACATTCATCTTTAAGATGTTATTTGCTAATGTATATCTAAACTTGATCACCAACTTGGAAGTGATGATCAACATCATTCTTGTCATTCCTACCCTTATAATTAGTTTGACTCTTTTCCAATTGTTGTTTTATAGCTTGGATGAACCAATTATATATTATGGATGAACTTGTCATCTTTTTTGGCTTCATTATGTCATTTGCCACTTAATCTTTCCCAAAACTAAAGTCTAAAGGAAACTTAAGCAAATATCCAAAACATGTTTCAGAAAGAGACCTATATGTAGAAGAATGTATCACACAGTTATATACATGTTGTACATAATACAATTGCTCATCCCAAATATTAGGATGCTTGTTATATATCCTTAGTGTAAGCATATCATTATCTTATTAACCACTTCCATTTTTCTATCAGTTTGTGGATGAAAAGAAGTGATGTTTTGAAGCCTATTATCCTTTAATCCCCACAAAATTTACCAAAACTTCCCAAGAAAGTGGGAGTCTCCATCAAATTCAATGGAAGTGGGAAAACTAAAATGAACCTAAACATGTTAGAAGAATAAACGTGTAGTCTTTTCTCTTGTCACTTGTTTCTTACAAGGAACTAAAACACACATTTTTCTAAATTTATCCACAACAGAATATACATAATCATTACCTTTTCTAGACATATGGAAACCCCCATGTAAAATCCATAGATACACTTTCTCATAGATGAAAAATATAGGAAGTAGAATGTACAAGACCAATTTTTTGTTACTTGGTTTGCCAATGGCACATAGAGACATTATTTTACATATTTGGACATAGTTTCATACATTCAAGGCCAATAATAATAGAATTGCAACTGAGTGACGCAGACCAACTCCATGGTCTATGTCTTTCGACCTCTAATGGGTCTTGAATACCATGAGCCTGTGTGTTTTGGGCCCACAGATCTGACTTCTTTGCAACAATGGAGCTCCCAAACCTCGCTTCCACTCAACTGAGGAACAATTCGATTGCTTGGAAGCCCAATTAAAGTAGATCTTAACCTCATGGATCCCACTGGAGGTTGGAGGTTGGGTCTGGCTTCCATTTCCTCCTTTTCTTCAAATTTCGCTACAGCCTAAGTGTTGATTACATGGGTCCTTGCCAACATTGAACCCTCCTAAAAAAGGGTCTGCCCTCCTTAATTTTTCCACTGTTAATGTGATTCTAGAACTTCCTTCCATGCACTCTCATCTCTTTCACAACAACTTCATACAGAGTCTGAGTTATTTCTTACCCTTGGTCTTGCAACCTCAAAACCTCAATAAAATCTCAGAAACACATTATGGTAGCACTTTGACTCAAACTTCATCCCTCTTGACACTGCAAGGCAACCAAGACTTACAAACACACAAAAATATAGTGTTTGCAAGCATAAAACAAGCATGTATCGGTTACAGGGATATTTGGATTAAAATAAAATGAACTCAACTAAAATGGTGTGGCCTTTTAGAGCCTGAACACATTTCTCAACCTAATCTTACAATGGTACTACCCACTCTATCTTAACACTCCACAGGTAGTTTATACATAAACAAAAATAATCCTAAAGAATGAGGAATATCTTCCTCTGCTAGCTCAGGCCTTCTAGAGGCTTAGATATTTAAAAAAAAAAGTGTGTCCCTTTGTTTTAGTACCATGATCTCCTTCTCAAAAGCTACAAGAATTAGAATTTGATTTAGGGTGGGGTCTATACCCTTGTGTCATACTCCTGTGCTTGAAATTTTTCATGATCTCTTGATCATGTTCTTCATTGTTGCAACTCGTCTATCTCCATCTTTGGTCTTGTTTCACCACATGTATCATTGATCTCCTCCTCTTGCTCAGTAATGAGTTGTAACCATAGCCTCCATGAACACCTCAGCTACTCTCCTCCTCTATATCTACTTTTGGCATCCTGGTTCACCTCCAATGGAACCTTTCGATCTTATTTTTCTCGCTTGGTTGTTGCACGTTTCTCACCTCCCTCGAAAATTATGCGCACAACCTTAGTTGTGCAATTGATGCACAACTTATGCCCAATCACAATTGGAAGTTTTTATCTGCGGGAAATATCCCCTTTCCCTACTCTGATACCACCTGATGCAGATCAACTCCGGGGTCTGTGTATTTCTACCTTTGATGGCTTTCAAATCCCATGAGCTTGTGGGTTTTGGGCCCACAGATCTGACTTCTCTACAATAATGGAGCTCTCAAACCTTGCTTCTACTCAACTTAGGAATGGCCAACTACCTAAAAACCGAACTAAAATAGGGCCCAACCTCATGGGTCTCACTGGCAGTTAGAAGTTGGGTCCAAACTTGAGTTCGAAGGTCGGGATTGGCTTCCATTTCCTCCTTTTCTTGAAATTTCTCCATGACCCGAGTACCGACTACATGGGTCATTGTCAACATGGAACCCTCCTTCGAAGGCTCCAACCTCCTTCATTTTTCCACTGTTAACGTAATTCCAGCATTGCCTTCCATGTGATCTCACCTCTTTCACAATAGCTTTAGGTAGAGTCTAAGTTCTTTCTCTCCCTTTGATCCGGATTTAAACAGGAACGTAATAGATTACAGAGATAACCATAAATACAGAGATGTGATAACCATAAATAAAGAGATGCAGCGGAAATAATACTTCA